>PNEQ01133901.1:0-26630 GCA_003012365.1 Medauroidea extradentata
TTCTGTTTAAAATGTCCGCGTTTGGTGAGAATTGAGTTACTAGAATGTCGGCAATCGCGTTTGCTTTTTCCTCACCAGTGTAAACTATTCCCTGTTGTGTTTCTATCGCGGGGGTTGAAAGTTTTTTATTTTTTCCTCGAAGTGTTTTAGTTAAGCGCCACATCTCTCTAGGGTTTTGCGTCGCTTCTAAAGTGGCGTTAGATTAAACTGGAAAAAATTGGACATTTATTATAGCCTTCTGCTCTGTTTCTAGCGCGACCAATTGTAGTCGAGCTCTCTCCTGATTGGCCGCGCACCTTTTAACGGGTTTTATAGTCTACTAGATGTGCCTGCGACTTCGTCTGCGTGGAATAGTGTCTTTGGGTAATTATTTCTCAATGGTTTCTCTAAATGTACTCCTGCAACTTTAAGAGTGTGTCCCTGAGCTTTAGTAATATATATATATATATATATATATATATATATATATATATATATATATATATATATATATATATATATATACATATACACACCTATCGAATCAACAATGACGATAGTTAACAATGACGACAGTTCCATACAACTTTTCCTCCCCCCTTTTCACCCCTTACAACCCTTTTTTCGCATTAAAAAGAGACTATGTCCTTCCTCAGGCTCTAGACTATATGTATACCAAATTTGATTTAAATCGGTTCAGAAGTTTTGGCGTGAAAGCGAGACATACAGACGGACAGAGTTACTTTCGCATTTATAATATTAAGTTAGGATTAGGATTGTCACTTCGCAAATAATTTTGTTTCTTTTATTGTTAAAGGTCACCACATGTTTCTTAATTCTATACTTTGCTGACTAAATACGTTTGAGTTATCCACAATAAACACTGATTCTTTTATATATCTTTTGATAGGTTGTGTTTATGTGTTGTTCTATGGCAAACGTCCTTCAAGATGAGGTTATCGCACAGTAAGAATAAGAGCAGGCTAAAGGTCCACCAC
Organism: Medauroidea extradentata; assembly: GCA_003012365.1. Lineage (NCBI taxonomy): Eukaryota > Metazoa > Arthropoda > Insecta > Phasmatodea > Phasmatidae > Medauroidea > Medauroidea extradentata. Next base: position 978 of record PNEQ01133901.1, read on the forward strand.
AGATAACATGTCTCCTGACAGTAGTGACCTCACAAGTAGCCACTACACTATGTACTAGACCTCGCGTGGCTGCAGGGACATAGCTAATGCGACAGTAACACCACAAAGATAACATTGTGTCTGGACAGAAGTTCAGCAAATACTTCATGTTCCTGTCCATAAAACAATGTTGTTCTACACGCGTAATCATACCAGTGCTACTGATACAATGTATCTTAAATTATATTTTTACGGTTCACATTACAAATACTCTACTAGCAAAATATTTCAAAACTATTCACACCTAACAATACATTTAAATACACGTTTCTTTGAGACAAACTTGACGGAATTCATTATAGTGAAGCCGACATTACAGAAATAGCAAAACTATTTCCATTGCACTATCTGGATTTGCTTTTCCTGACAAGATTGTGGGTTATTAATCGAAAAACATTCCATACGAATGTATGTTATTTATTTCATTTTGTAATATAACATTTAGTAAGTTAAACCAAATACCTTGTGAAATAACTCAATGGCTCATATAACGCTAAACCACTTAAAAGTAACGAGAAATTACAGTGATGAGTAGAGATGGTGAAATTTCGCGAATTCAATGACCTGCATGTTATAATCAAATATGCTATGCTTTCTCAAGCCCTGTCTATTCGTTCGTTGTCTGTTGTTCCATTGGGCAGCATCTAGTGGACAAATGGTCGGGACTTGAGTATGCATAAGATATTTAATTCTAACATGCAGCTCATTGAATTCGTGATATTTTACAATCTCTACTGACAAGACTACTTTCCTCAAAAATTTGCAAACAAACAATTAAAGTTAAAACAGTTTGAATATATCCAGTAACTATAACTAATACTAAATTAATTTATTCTCGTGCTTATATGTAACGGTCTAGCTACAACAATAAAGACAAGATAAAACAGAGTTGAATAGTAAAATGTGTAAATATTTATTTGGGATTCTATGGACACTGTACTTTTGACGCGCATGTATTTTTAATTATGTTTTTGTATATGTGTCGTAAAATCTTCGAAGTTGTGGGATATTATATCTACTGATTCACAACTTAAACAAAAAATAAAAATTTCGCGTTGCTTTACAGAATTCTAAATGTGAACCGAATATGAAGAAATTTTCGAAATTATTTTTCATATATTTTATGAGCTCAAAATTTTTGAAGATCAGTGTTGTATAAAAACTGAATACGGTATTTAAAATATATAAAGCTGGTGCCTTGTATCCTGGTTAATAGTTCATTTAAATATCTCATTTGATACAAACAATTTCAAATTCGGCCAATGTGCAGCTATTAATAATAAACAATATTCTTAATAGTAGAGAGACATTGCCAATTACTATATGCACCCAGCTTTATAAAATTCTGAATATTGTTTTTTTTTTTTTTTAGATTTGCTATGTGACTAAAAATATTCACCAAGTCGTTTAAAAACCACGGTAGAAACGCACTTGTTGCCTTTGTGTCGTTTGTTTACAAACTCGAAAGTGCATAGTCCCAATTCGTGAGAGTGAGAGTGCCAAAGAGCTCTCTCTCTCTCGTGGTAATGCGAAAGATTGCTCTCTCCAGAGAGTACTCTTTAAATTGGGACACGGTCTGTGGTTACCTTAATCCTCACTTCCTCCTTTTCTTAAATATAAAGTCGCCTTCGTCAAGGATCGATTAGAGGAGTTTCTTGCAATGTAATTAAGGCTTCCTTTTTTATCTAAGGTCGCCTTATTCTAAAAGGGAGGTCTCTGCATACGGCCCTTACTTTCGTGATCAGAGCAAGCAAAATAATTTAAATGTATACTTTAATGGTTGCTCAAACAAATATATGTTTGGTTTAACAATATCTGTGTGGCGTCGTCAACCACGTCATTTGGTTAAAACAACAAACATATATTTGTAAGAAATATTTTGGTTGTGACAAACCATACATTTGTTTGCAAGTATTCAAATATACTATTTGGTTGTTTCAAACAAATTTTGCTTGATTTTACAATAGTTTTTTTCTCAGTGCGGTGACGAGTGACATGCCGTGATTATGGAACAGCTTAAGAATGAAGTGGTGGGGGAAACGGGAGACTCCCAAGAAATCCAGCAGCTTCTGGCACGATACCCACAGGCGAGAATCTAGGGACCGCGCCAGCCGTGAATCAAACCCAGATCGCCGTGGTGGGATGCGAGTGCTCTTGCGCCAACCACGGTGACAAATATGTTTTGATAAATAGTACACTTGTATCCTCTCGTTTCGTTACTATTCTGCAAGTAAGATTTAATAAATTACATAATAGAATGCAGCTCTAAAATACTTCTTCGCACAACTCAAAATGAAACCAGAAACGTGAATTACCTTCTATGAAGCCCGTACATCACTTTGCACTGTAAATCTCGGAGGAAAAAATCTAATTTTAATTAAATAAGCAGGTAATTAATTATAGTTAATAAGTAGGTCTTAAATATTCGTGTTCTCCCTTAAAAATAAATAAAACCGATCAAATTATCTTAAGTTCAATCAGGGAAACAAAATTGAACTGGAACTCTTTACTTTGGTAGAGCCGAACTTGAATAAAATACGAACGTAATACGCCCAGTTTATTAAGAACTCGAAAACATATAAGTTCACGCTAGACTGTAAATAAAATCGGACACGTTCTTTCAGTTGTGGTAGGAACAGAACATTAATTCGAACTGTTAAACTAGGATGAATAATTGAAATTGCTCTCAATTACATTTCTAAAAAGAATCCTATACATTTCGGTTGGCAATTTAATGGTATTGAAATTGGAAGTGTAAATTTCTCTTATTGCGGAATGTATGTGTGAACTGGAATTAAAAAATGTCTGAACTGTAATTAGGACTGGAATTAAACGTATGAGGTATCAGTTTGAAAAAGACTTGAACGACGTTTCAGTTCATCTAATCCAAAAATTACTAATCGGATAAATTTGTTAATTAACCTTTCTACCCGGATTTGAACTTAAACTGTAATGGAGGCCTACTGATGTTATATATTACTGGTTGAATATTACAAAAAAAATTAATTTAATTAATAGTTAAAACTGCTCCAAATACCTCAGCTATATGGTAAATTTCCTCTGTTTAGATTTGCCTGAGGTGCTTTATGCTATTGGGCCATCTCATGATTCTATTTTTCACCTTCAATCAAATCGCATTGAAGCATAGTGCAAATATTCTAATGTCATTGTTTCTGCTACTTATTTATAAATAAAATATTTTTGTGTCATGTTTTCTAACACACTATAAACTTTCTGTGTTATATTTTCTTAACTTGTATTCGATCTATGACGACGATAAAAAATAAAGTGAACTTTGAAAATGGTTGAAAAGTAACCGTTAAAATGTTTTTTTTTTTCAAATGTGTGTGTGTCAGTGTGTGTGTATATATTATATATATATTATATATATTATATATGTTATATATACATATATATATAAATTAGCTTCAATCAGTTTGGAAATGTGGCAGCAAATGAAGTTCGTTGCCATTCCGTTCCAAATGCGTTCCAAATGTTGGTAGCAGCTGCTGATAAATCCGGCGTCCCTGCGAATCAGGTTGTAATTTTTCGAAATACAACCGTTTGAAAACATTGTTTTTAGAAATTCTGAGAAGCCCCAGAGACCTGCTTGTAACTACCATGTTAAAACATAGAAAAAACGGAAACATAATTTGAAGGTTTTTCATTAAAATTGGAAAACTATGATACCAATGTTGTAGTTTGGCTCATACGGAATAAGTTAATGTGCTACGTGGTAGTACTTGCTATAATAGGGACTTGTTTAATTAATTTGATTAACTTTGATTGTGACGAGCTGTTACACGACTATCTATCAGCACGCTTCCTGCAATACGCTGCTTCCAGTTAGCTGCATGATAAAACATCCAGCGATGTCGCAACAAGCTAGCAGAAAGTGCAGTCAGTAATCGGTGCACGTTGCAGGCAGCAGTCTGCCTCGTGACCTCGCCACAGCGCAGTGTTGCCAAGCCTCGCCTGGCTCCTGCCGCACCGTCGTACCAGTGTACTTACTCGTGCACGAGGAAACTGTACAAGTATTGCGGTACGCAGACAGCTAGGCAGACGTAATTATTGTACTCGTGGCGGAATGACGAGAGAAGAGGAACCAGTTCAGAGTTCCCCTTCCACGACCTGCCGTAGTGACATTAATTGTTACTGCAACCAGTTTCTAATATCTCTGGCTGCAACTAGTCGCTAGTCAGTTTCACTCCATTTAAAACACGTTTTGCGCTGAACTCTCTTCATATTTTACAGAACTCTCTATCTCTCTCTACCGGGGCGTAAGGGTGTAGTGGTTAGGCCGCTCGCTTCCCAAACCTTACACCCGGGTTCGCTCGCGGTGGGGTCTCTCCCAGTTTCTGCGTGTGAGGAACGTGGCTGGCGTTGTGTTTGTCAGGCGGGTTTTCTCATAACATAGACGTTCCCCACAGCCTAGTGATCCGCCGCTTTTACATGCCTTGTATATCCTTCACAGCCATCAAGACCTCGTTCTTAAGGACCCCGTCTTCCAAACCTGCAACCACGCATTTTAAATGAACAAAATTTAAAGACAACTTTTTAGAACAAAATGTTTACTTAGCTATTTTTATTTGCAAGTAGTTACTGATGTCACAATTGGAAAAAAACATGATTAATTTTGTGGTTTATAATTATATTTGAAACTGAAACTTACATCCGACAAAAAATATGTCCAAACTATTTTAAATATAAACTCTACTAGTATTTTTAATTGTTGTTTAGGAATATAGATTTAGAATTACGATTATAGAATATTTGTCATTAAAATAAATGCGATAGTAAGAAACTTGTTTTCGAACAATCTTTCAATTCCGGTACAGCAAGTTCATTAAGACTTTGTAATAAATTTATTATGCTAAGTGTCTTCGTAGAATATGAAATAGCATTTGAAGTGCACTGATAACATATTTATCATTTCGAAAAAATATTCGTTTGTGGGCAACGTAAGTTGTCTGTTAAAGAAAGAGCAGATTATGTGTTAGTAACTGCGGGAAGGGAGGGAGAAAAAGGGTTCAAATGGAATAGCTGGGCCAAGTCCCAACAATTCTGGCACTGAACATAATTAGTATAAATATGTAAAACCAATTTCACTATTACATGTGAACTAAAAATTTTACACTACATAATTAATCGAATCTTATCTTCATCTAGAGAAATATTAACATCACGTAAATACTCTTAAATAATAGCATAGTACATTCAGCTAGCTAAATGCCGATCCGTAACTAAAATCGATAATTTTTCACAGTGTTTATACACTCAATCAAATAAATATTGTTTATTACTGAATATGTTGTGATAAACGATAACCAGATTTTATACTCATGTAGGCCTAAAACTTTTTCGCCTACCTGAACAGAATGTCTACGTTTACAGTTCTCAATGTTTTAAGAAACTTATTATACAAAAATGTTGCGCAAAAATTTTTTCTACGTAAAACATATTTATACACTGCGTTTCGAGTTGCATAAGTCAGTAATGGAATAATTTAAATTGTTATCATACGCCCACTAACAATGCAATGTACTCGTGAAAAAGTTGTTAATAATATAATTTTTATTACAAGAAACGTTGTATTGTTTGGTTGCAGAACGCATACTAACAGCACAGAGAAAACATTTCAGATCAATTTTGACATCTCGTCTTGTTTCAGATTCATGTTTGGCAGTTTTCCGAAGGTAATAAAGTCTTATGGGATTACTTACTCTTGTATGTGTTCTGCTCTTCACTTCTTCCGTGAATGGGGCATTTCCAAACTCGGTTTATGTATTGTATAAAGCAGCCACATATAATTTTTTTTCCAGCGCACTGAGTACTCAACTTCAAAATAGCAGTCATCTGAAAAACTATTAGGCTATGCCCATTAAACCCAAGTTCAGTATTTTGATAGTTAATCATAGAAATACTTAATTTATCAAATTAGATATGTAGATATGCATATGCAATTGTTTTACCATATTTTAGAAAATAATTGGCCGAGTCATACAACAATCTCTGTAGTCTGACATTTCCAAATGCAACTTTCGAGGTGTTTAGGGATTTTTTGCAGCATTATTCGCCATTTTGCAAAATAGTGTTATATGATTGATTAAACGTTCACGTCATTTTTCGGGACTTTGAAGACTGGTTTTACACTTACTTTTTTTCTCAACATGTCGGTATGAATATAAATGTGTTCACTGACTGACTTAACTAACTTTTCGCTGATTTTGATAGAAATTATAGCCATTAAATATATTTTAAGTGTTTAGATTTTAGTGACAAACCTCATAGTAACTTACTATAAAAAATGCTTTGTAGGAATTAGCTAGTTAAAGAACATAAGTGTCTTACAGTGTGCAGCGGAGTGTCGTGTAAGCTACGAGCGAGGCGGGACTGACGTGATCCAAACCAATGGTCGCAGAAACAATAATATTTCACCTGGGTACCTTACACGGTGTATATAAGCAACGGTAAAGATTTTCCGAAATTTTAACCTTAAGTAGGCGAAAGGAGGGAAATGTAATTAAAATTTATCATCGATACAGCTCGAACCCGAGAAGCTACCGTCGTGATTTTCACTTTAATTGAACAAATATAAAAATGCATAAAAACTAATTACAGAAGTTTTCGGAATTCTGATATAAACGGGTTAATAAGACATAAACTGTGTTTTAGATCAATCTTCGATACCTATTGAACGTAATGTGATATACAATTATTTCTCGCTCTAGGGTGACGCTTAAGTAAGTAGCATACCTGAAAGTAAATTTTAGTATTTGACTAAATGCGACCTCTCAGGGCAGTGAAAGCGTAGAATGTGACACTTAATAAACTGTTCGTTTATATCTGACTAAGTGAGTTGTCATCGTAATTTTCATTTCAGTTGGGTACCTATAAATGTTTAAATTAATACTTCGAAGTTGTTCACAATTAAACTTCTGAAGGATTGTAAATACGTTAAATTGATTTTCGATTATGTCATTATCTTAATAGATTCAATCAGTTAACATATCAAGGTGTTATTTGCTTTAGAATGATGACTACGTAAATAACTTAAACATTTTAAAAACCTACCAAGTAAGTAAATCATTTACCACGAGGAAAACTATCATGTAAACCATCCAAGAAGATGATTTGAAATACAAGTAGAATCGTCGAGAATATTTTGTATGAAGTTGCAGTTACAACTAAATCGGTACGTACGATTGTGCAATTTACGGAATTGAAATTGTATTTACTTTATAAATTATTGACGAATACATTCGACGTTATGTGGCGCGTTGTTTTGTTAGCTCAAATGTATGTTTCAATAGATTCTGGGCTCGAATGGCAAATAAGGCTGCCCAAACGTGAAATTCTGACACTTGAGGACGGACTACAATGCTGATTAAATTAGTGACATTTGAATTAAGTTTCGCGAAGAAGTAAAAATCAATTATTTACAAATCTGTAAAAATTTACTAACCATTCTACTACACTCTGAAGTCCCTCAACAGCAACACTACGTATCATATACCATCTCAAAAGATTAACCAAAATATCGAAGCACATATAAAGTTACTGTGAAATCATAATCATTCAAACTCCCGAATCACACTTCTTAGCTCCAAGCAAAGGTTTAGCCCCCCCCCCCCCAAAAAAAAAAACGTAGTTGAGGCCTCAGCTATTACTGGTGTTGCTCGAGGTAAATATGTTATCATGCCGCGTGCACTACGTGCACCCTCCGATCAGGCTTACCATTTCACTTTGACGAGACCCTCAAGGTCTGTTTTGCCATTGAGGGGCAGTCTTGGGACTGCTGTTTTTATGAGCACCTATAGTTACATAGTGACTGCTTCGGAGTAAGCTCAATCTACAGGTTGGTTACCCTGACTTATGATGAAATATCGTGAAACTGTAATTTAAGAAGGAAACAAACACTACGTGAACATATATTTTTGTTATGTTTAGGTTGTATCCGAATCCAGTCAAGTTTGGCAGGTAAGATATAACTTACAACAGGCAACATTATTTAATGTATTTGAAACATATTAATTTTAAATTCCTAGCCATATAAGTATTTTAATTATATTTGAAATATTAACAAAGTTTTGAGGCCTAAAGTAATGATTCTACATACTAAGCACAATATATGTAGCATTTTCATGACTGTATTTGTAAGTTGCACAGAATAAAAGAACATAGGCTTCAATAATACCTCGTAAAATCCCGCACTGGTTAATTCTCAATTAAAACATTATGTGGTGATAGAAAATGTATTTGTTTGAATTGATACAAGCAATAACTTTTATAACGTTCACCAGATAGGTATATTTTTATTTGAATTATCAGTCGTACCGATTATGTAATATTAATTCCACTTAGTATACAAAAATTACGTAAAACAATAATTACATTATCTTAAATCCAATCACTTCTGGCCGGAATTTAATTGAAAAGTTATCATAAAAAATGAAGTTTTTATATCTTACAATGGAAAATACATAAAATTAATTTGAGAATAATTTTGTATTTAAGTAACAATACTGAAATAGTATGTCAACAGTTTATTTTGAACTACTAAGACGTTTCTTATAAATGTCAGTCATCATGGTTAATTTGTAGCAGTATTGAGGAAAGTAGGCATAGTAGATTTGCTGAAACTTCTTATTTTTTGGTAGAAAAATGGTTAAAAAAGCAAAATTATAAAAGAAAATTTCTATGGAAAATTTATGCTCAAGTATGTAGCGTAAATACGGTGTGTGCAGAAATGAAGTCACAAATATGCGGAAAAGGGCCTAGCGGGTAATCCGGTCCACGTTTTGTGACAAAGAGAAAAAAATTAACATTTCCTACTTCGACTAGTAATTCTATCTAGCATCTCTAGTTTTGATCCCACAGTGAAATGATGGCCGTCATGATATATGTGTTCTTCTGTTTGTAACGAGTTTTCGAATTCACTCACAGTTCTTCTAGATGGAGTATTTTTTCGTAGAATATAATTACATATTTTTCATATATAACAAAGCAAATTGTGTAAAGTCTCTTTTAAAAGCAGGAACTTATTAGAAATAAAATATGACTCGGCAATTTACTCTGGCAATTTAGCTTAAGCACGGTCATACCATTATCTGTGCGCTCTTCCTGGTAATTGTCCAGATGGTAGGATTACTGGAATATTCATCTGAACGTCGTGTCACGTTCTTACAACTTGATTTATTCCCCCGTGTATCAACCCTGAGCTTAGCCACAAGTTTATTTTGGTTGGACATTCTGTATGCTTTCTGAGAGATTTATTGAATGTTATTTATTTTGCTACCAGGGCTGTTCATACACTAACTGAATACCATATTATACCTAGAAGTAATAACTTAATAGTAAGACGGGGGATCATTTGGTTATTGAGGCTTTGTTTATGAGTTGTGTTGTTATTATTGAAACTTTGTTGTAGCTTGGTTTTTTTTTATTTTTTTATTTTTTTTTTTTCGAAATATTTTAGCCAAACAATCCCGTAAAATCGCATTAAGTAATTTCACGTTCATAATTTTAATACTTTCAGTTAGATGAAAAAGTGTTTTTGAAAACCAAAATTGTATTGTTATTTGAAAGAAAAATATCTCACGCTACAAAAAAAAGTACGATATTTAAATGTGATATTAGGTGGTGATGACCTTGCTATGTCCGCAATGTCATTACATAGCAAATACGAATACATACAAATTGATACAAGAAAGAAGCATGCGGCCCTGAAATGTCTTATGGTTGAAACAGTAGGTGGGTTTCACCTTCCAGCAGTATAAAACGTTCCGACTGAAGAATACTAATATTGTTTGACTGTAACTATGACATGATTTGCATTACTGTAATTAGTTCATGTTGCTCAAAGAAATATTATTTTCACCACTCGAGCAAATAAGTAAGAATAGTTGTTTTATGTTAACTTTATAGCCGACTAAGAGACATGCCTTTAAAAATGCCTTTGCCGTGACCAGTGTTCCATTCCACTTGGTTCTAAATAACTAGCCTTTCCCTATTCAAGTGTGTTCATTCATAAAGTACTGTACTTTTATGAACACATGCCATTGCGCACACCACTGCAGTATTATCGTCCCAGAAATAGTTCGCATGTGACTAAGAAAAACAAACGAAATACGAAAAAATGAGAGTTCAAGCTAATTTGGCTGTAGTCAACATGTCCATAAACCACGCAAACAGCAGAACATAAAATATCCATAAGAAACAAACAACAAATATAGAAATGTAAAATTTACATAAAAAAATAAAAATCAAGAGACAAATCAAAATAATCTGTAAAATTTCAGGAAACCACAAATTATGATAAGCACAGACAATACTGAGACGAATACAATGTTGAACACAAGACAGGATAACAACGACGACGTCACAGATAATAGACTAGACGACACAACGGCGACGACACAAAATAACACAGTAGATATCTTAAGGCCTGCATTTCACGACGTTGCAGGAGCTGATATCTGCTCCCGTCTTCATGTGAAGTAAAATTGAAAACTGGAAAAACTGCGTAATATTTATTGTCTTCATCTCTGTTCCTAGCACGACCAACGGCAGATTAGCTCTCTCCTGACTGACCCGCACACCTTTTAATGGGTTTTAAGGTCTATTGTCACTTTGCGAATATATTTTTTTTGTTATAGGTTTTTGCATGTTTCTTAATTGAATACTTTGGTGACTAAATGCATTTGTGTTATTCACAGTAAATGCTAATTCTTTTATTTTTCTTTCGAACGGGGTGTGTGTCTAGTATAAGTGGAATGGCGTTCTCCTTGAGTATTTTTGACTATTTTGCCACACATGTTTGGCAAGTTTGGATTTTTTGTGTCTCACCTTTCTTTGTGCATATGTTTCTTTCCAAAAATGGAAAAGAATTCTTCTCGCCAATGTTCTAACTACTTGCATTTCTCTGAGAATACCGAAGCTGTGGTGTTGTTACTAATGGACTCACCATGAAGAGCCCAGACAATAGCAAGAAGGCTCCAGAAATAACAACTTAAGCCAACAAAAATTTGTTATGTGCTAGCTTTTCACAAGTTTTAGAAGTCTCAGCTACACAGTAATACATCAGAACTTCTGCTAGAGTTTTAGTCACTGCTACGCTCTAAGGAATTTAACAATATTTATAATTCTATTTAAAATCTTTTCGTTTAAAAGTCGCACAAACACAAAGAAATCAAACTAAAAACTGGCCAAACACAGGTATAACACAAGAAAAACCGCAACAGGTATTAGAAAACAATAACACTCTCATCAATGCATAAAAAACAGTTCTTTCTGCCTGCGAATTTTTTTTTTTGGATAAAGGTATGAATTACAGCATTACACTATACCGGATTCTTGTCTTGGACATAGTTTCGTAAGGAGAAAGTGTCGTATGGAAGCTGCCAGTGGCCAAACGGGATGAATTCGGGTTGTCTGCGCGAACAGTTATCACATCAGCAGGACCTCCGAAACCCAACATATTTCCTGATGAGCTCAAAGCTGTTAAGACACTCTAATCCAACTCTGAAATTGTTATCCTTCCTTCAGACAAAGGCTGCGCCACTGTCGTACTGGACAGAGCAGATATTGAGAGTAAAATCAAAGACCTCATCACATAGGACAGGTACACACATCTAAATAAAGACCCAACTGGAGTATTGAGCAGCAAGTGTACCAGACATTAAAAAAGCTACAATATAAAATACTACCTATGTTCACCCAAATTCACTTAGCAGCTCAAGAGAAGACTACATCGCTCTCGGGGACATTATCAGTTAGGAAAAGCGTATATCGAGAATAGTTACTTGTGAAGGAAAGTTTGCTACATTATTCGGTATGTTGTGGGCGCTCATTAACTCTGAGCCTGGATAGAACAAGAATAAACATGTAATATATTACATGGGGTTCAGGCCCTTTTAAGAATGAGTTGGATCTGGCGCATAAACTCTGCTGATGTAGCGTTCTACGATAAGTGTTTTTTTCGTGTATAAATATTAGTCTAAACGTGATTCAAATGTGTTATTTATTTATTTTTGTACACAACATGTTTAGCCACAGACCGTTTTAAAAATGTACGTGTTTTACCATACTAAACACTATGGTTACATATAAATGTACCTATATTATTAAAATTCATTAATTGAGATCTTAATATAAAGTATATATTAAAACTGACTCTACATTGCGGCGAGCACTGTTAACATATTAAATTTTTAAATAATTTAATGAGGAGTTTGAAAATTGAAGTGAAATATACAAAATTACTGAAGTAAAAAAAAATACAGCGACGGATTAAAAAAATAAACGTTACCATTTAACACAAATATCAAAAACACTTTAACACAACAGATCAGCCAGTTGCTCTAACATTAACGTAGACTTGTAAATCTTAACATTACAACAGAGTCGGTGTTCTTAAAACCCTCTGACTTGCCATTCCACAAGATACAGGAAAAATAAGTGACAGACTTTACGTTTTGACGTGATGTGGTGCGATATTGCAAAGTTACGCTTGGCAAGATGAGTATTTATGGATATACGCCATTGCTTGCGGATGTTGCCAAGTCGCAGATAAACCCACAAAAACATAAAAATACAGAGAAAATAAAAAATGCAACAAAATTAGGAAAGAATGAATTAAATAAGACCAGATATGGTCGTTGTCAACACACACTTAAATAATTCCAGAAAATATTGTAGGCGAGATAGCACAACGAAAACAAAACAGATGAAGATAGCAGGTTCTCTTCGACAACAGGTGCGACGTTTCGGGAACTGAAAACTGTTCTCGTCTTAAATATCTACACCCCATTCTCTTACCTCTTCCTCTACATTCCCTTATCACCTTTCGTTTGTATATAAGTGTTGAGTGATACCAACATTTTATTAGTTTGACGGTCTTTGTGGTGTGGGGTAGTATTCTTGTTTAGGCTTGTGTTCTAGACTCTTGAACCAGATAATTGTTCACTCGCAAAGATCCCAAGGTGTTTGTGTAGTAAAGCAATGTTAATGTGTTCTGCCTGTACGCCGTCATGTTTGTAAAATACTACTATTTTTAGGAAGCGATGTGTGACAAAACACACTTGGTCGCGTTTACCTCAACCTACTATATACATTCACGGTGGGATTACCATCGAGTGTTGTTTAACACATGCACTTGCAATTCCAATAGTAAAATACATCTAACTTGGTACTGGCATTTCACACAGGAGATTTACACATGTTGAAGGACGTATCACTCGTTCGCTTCTTAGATGTTTCTGTAAACCACTATGCACAGAAACATATCGTGGGGAACACACAGGCAAAGAGGGAGCATCATTAGGTAACAGTGCACATATTTGGTCGACAGTGAAGACATTAGACACAGTTACATAGATCTGCACTAGAAAGAGCAACTGGGAAAGTCATTGGCCATAGCATTTGTTAAGAAATAGTCTCAGCATTTTGCTGGAATAATTTCGGGAAACTATGGGAAATAATAATCATTATGTTCAGAAAGCTAATTGTACCCCGGTCCTTGCGAATGTGGGTTCAACGTGTTATTGTTTCACCACCACGCTGTGTTGTGGTAACAAAATTAACTGTGATGTAAAGTGTTAAGTCAATCCCAAATAATTAAACAATAGTAATGTTATAAGAAAGGGAATGATATAATTGACACAGGCTCAGGCATTTAGAATATTATCACCTGCACGTGATGAGCAATAAACCACTTTGCCTTCTTTCATAGTTGAAATATTATGTGGTGACTTTATTAAATAAATTTATTTATGGAAGAAATGTATTGACGTTCAGCGGTAAATTTTTGTTGTAGTTTTCGTATTACACACGAAGATGTTATATTTTGATACATGATGCCGCTTAAAGGAAAAATGTTTTCTTTGTAGTTCCCAGCCATAATGATGCTTCTAATATGTTTGCAGTGTTGTTTTGAAATTATCAGTATATTGCTTAACGAGGCGCAGCTAACAAATAGTTGTTTATCACACTATAGGCACAGACGCACAGGAGCAAATATTGGTGCACACATATTGCCGCTTCACTCACAAAGCCCGCACGCACTCTCGGGTGGTTTTTTACCCCTGGTTCAGTTTTCTACAGGACCCTGCACTGTTTGACGAAGCGTGTAGGAGAGTAGAGCGTATGAAGTCCAGAGCAAGCAGCTTGTACATTACGGCCTTGCTAGTCGCTGTAGACAAATGTGCGCAGATACAAGTCATCTTCAGCGACCTACGTCGAGTTCCCTAAATGCGGTAGTTCTCGGTCAACACTGACTGGCAAGTGGTAGACAATGTTGCAAATCTGTGTAATTTTTCACATATTGTGATTTTAACGCTCTGAAAATTGATACAGGGGAAGAAGCGTCACTCTGCCTCAAATCAGGGGAAATCAACAAACATACTATTTTTAGAACTGGTTTGTGTAGTAAAATAAATATAAAATATTAATTAATAGCAGTTTTGAAGACCGTATAAACCCATTTTAGAAGGATTCATAGCAACGTACACAATTCTGCTACCCTCTAAGCACTAAGAAATTACTCGTGACACAAACTCGTGGCTTAGTGGTGGTAATTAATCAGCATTCATAGGATTTGTTTAGTGTGTGAAGTTATTGATTTTCAAGCCTTGTTTGTTTCCATTATTTTGAACTTTATCGGCACGGTTTAGTGTTCTTTACAATTTGGTAAATATAATATGTGACCCAACAGGTTCACTGCAGGACGTTTTCAAAGAGAAGATATGTATATTTGCATGCATGTGAGAACAAACATTACGAAACTCGAAATAAAACCATTTTGATAGTGGTAGCAACCGATTGAAAGCGACAAGTCGAAATCTTCCTGTAAAATTGAAATGAAATAATTTTTGAGCGAAAACGGTTTTATATGAATGAATAGTTGTTAACTTCTAGATCAATTAAAAATTTTTAACTAATAACTTAGTAATAAAAGTACCACATGTCTTCTAAAATGAAGAACATCAATCTACTGACGTTTGCTGGAAAAACTAACAATGTTTCCGTGAAAAATATGCTTCCTAAGGGATATGTCGTGTTTTTACGTCATTTTTTGTGTGAATTTTAGTGGTTAAATGCAAAATTGGGAGCCGTAGAGTAGGTTTCTTTTTCCTTTTAATGTTTTGCAAAACTGATGGAAGACCGGGTTCACATCTGGTAAACGCACAGATATTTACGCACCTGCCAAGTTAATGGAGGTTACATCCTGAGATCGGGTTTATTGTGTTCGTGCTTTCCTCTTCGTGAGGTAATTTCAAGAATATAGAAAATTCCTGTTTTTTTTTTTTTTTTTTTTTTTGTTTTAGTTTTAAATTCTCTTTCTCAGTACCGTCTATCCACTATTCATGTGTGTACAAATATCTACAGCTATAATCCATACTCCAAATATCTGAATTCTATACCATACACACCAAGAGAGTTGCTAAATTCTGCATATGAAGCAGCAATATAATAAACAACCGTAAATTGATACAACAAACGTTTAATGCAAGTTGTGCTATAACTGAGGAATCCAGTAGTCTACATAAAATTATGAAAATAAATTAAAACGCGTTATTTTAAATGATTTAAGTAACAGCCAAAGTAAGTTCTTTGAATTATAATTCTCAAACATACTTCATTCCTCAAAGAAGAAGATAGAATAAATTCACATATTGCAGTAGTCTTATATTTTACTAAAGATAGTTATTTTATTCATAAATAATTTGAATTAACATAAATACATAACTGTATATAATGTAAAGTCAGAATGCTAAAAATGTTAAAACGGTAATAAAATAAAACTTCGTTCGTGGAATTAACGCGTAACAAGAAACTGAATATTATTATTTCGTATACGTGTAACATGTGTTTCCTAACCCGGCCAGCACAGTACACGCAAGCTCTATATGTTGGACCTCTGGATACAGAAACTATATTCCAAGACTAAATGTTCACTGCTCATCATAAATAAAAAACACATATGTTACATAAAGATATCAAAACTTGGTTAAATACACAATTACTTATCTGATGACCAGCAACTATACAACTGTCTTCATCTCTTCCATTTCTGTATTAGAGAAAAATTAAAAAAACACCCGTAATTTTTTATTTTTATTTTCACATCTAGCCATTTTTTGTTTATTGTTTATCTACATCCAAAAAACAAAGAGAGGGAAAGAAATACCAACCTCCTAACAAAAAAAAAACAATTTTCCATACAGTTAATTTACATACTCTCTACGCTAAAGTTACGTTACATTATTTCAGATACCAATATACAGTAATTGATAACACCTTCAAATGTTTATATACGTAACAATTAACAATTTCATAAGATCAAAATTACTTAAACCAGTTATCTTAAAACTAGTAAGTTGTTAGACCTACATTGCTCAGGAGATATGAAAAATGTATACCTTCTAAGGAGATTTCAATTGAAGTGCTTTCATCAAATCAACTTAACATTACCTATTTAGAAAATAAAACATGTGACAGATGGTTAAAAATAATATTGCCACTAAAATAACTACACGTGTTAAAATTTTCATATATCCGTGACATTTTATGCTCGACTTAATCCGTAAACGATCAAAATTTTTGGTGTAACGTCCTTGAGACTCAAGTCGATTTGAACTCCGTCTCCATGAGCGTTTTCAAAATTGTAAGTGTTTTGAAATCGATTTCAAAACGACATACCAACATAGTAAGTGAATCAATTAATAATATTCACGAGTCTGTATCCACATAGTTACCAGATCAAACTCTTCAAAGTCCTGTAATAGCACTCTGCATAGTTAAGACATTTAGGTATCAATCTTCCAAGCAACCGTTAAGACAGTTTATTGTCAGTTTTGGGAAGTAGTGGTAATGTAGATAATGGTTGATTTGGACGAGATGAAACACAAAATATGGAATGATTACTGTACAGCTTTACAAAGCAGTTTTACCTTTTCCATTAAAAATTATTTATAAAAAGAAAAAAGAGTCGCCTAATAATTTAATTTAACTAAACATAGATACTTCAGACGTTAAAATTGTTTGTTTACCGTGAGTTTAATAATACACGTCAAATAATTCCGAATATATTAAGTCATGAATTTACGATTTTTGATACATTTATTTCGTGAACTTTTGAAATTACTGGAACAAAATTTAATTTTAAACACTTTAATATTAAATGTTTGACGTGACTAGTACTTATAGTTGGAGGTCCACTTGTTAAACGAAATAATGACATACGTAAATAACACATTTTTTTACTTCAACATAGACATGACCAATTTGGTCTTCAAGGATAATTGGCACCCACATTTAATAATAAAGGTTACTTATTTATGCTGGTAACTTCTTGCTTAAATGTGCATCATGATCCTAACTATTGTTCGTGTTTGCTCCTCCTTCACTGCTACTGCACTTAACACAAAAACGCCCTCACGACGAGCTACTCATAACAAGGAAACTGACTGCAGTTCGCACACACCAGGAACATGGATGGTGATGGTTGGTGTCAGGGGGTGTCTGATCTATATGTAGCGCCACTGAACTGAAGGGGAAACCGGGCAGAATGGGTGTCGAGATATGAGATGAGACGTTTACTGAAAGTCGTATATGATACACAGTTACTGGCTTTATACCACGAAGACATTGCTATTTCTGACCATCTTGACGTAAATTAAGACTGCAGAATTTCCCCTGCGCTCTGAGTGGAGTACTGATAAGTTTATGTTAGGCTCCCATAAATATTAATTATTCAGCGTAATTTAGGTACTTCAAATATATTTTCAACCACAGCTTATGCATGTTGAAAAAATTGCGTAATGATAAGCAATAAAATGTCATGTAAAGAGACTTTGCACACATAGACAGTAAATAATAATTATTGTTGTTATTATAATAAAGAGATGCTCGAAGTCAAAGTCAAGACCAAACAAGCATTCGAAATCTCTGGATAAAAAAAAAATAACGCAAGCTCGAAAATAACGAAACGAAACTGAGATAAAATATAGGTGCACTGTTGAAAATTTCTGTGAATTTCCGGATAATTTTACGGAAATGTCTGTTTAGTTAACGGCTACTTTTCTTCTGTAACACAGTTATTCATAATTACGTTTCATTAATTAACAATGTGTAAAACTGCGAGAATAAACTAAAAAAATTACCGTAGGCATTATTGCGCCTGCATCGTAATAAAGTCTCATAAATATGTGAGTTTCCATAAATGGAGCTAATTGCCTTCCGTAAATTAAGGGAGTCAATGTGGAAAAAATTCAAAATTTTATATTTGCCTGGCATAGTATTAGTTTTATAGACGTTACTTGTGACTATATATTCCACTTGTAGAAATTGTTTAGCTCTCATAGTTTTCCCATAGCGGCATGTCAATGTCAGAATTTGCAAGTTACAGGAACACAGGTTTAACAAAAACCAAGTAACTTACTCGAATGAAATAATTTACACTGAAATTAGATATATTTGGCACTATGCTAAAAGATTTAAAAACACAGGAGGGAATTTCTTTGTACGTTTTAAAAAAATCTGATAATGACGAAAATCTGCCTCATTTATGGCAATTTTTAAAAAAGGCAAAATTACTTTGTTGTGTGTTTTTAAATCTTTTAGCATAGTGCCCATTATTTCTAAATTCAGTGTAAATTATTTCATTCTAGTAAGTCACTTGGTTTTTGTTAAACCTATGTTCCTGTAACTTGCAAATCCTAACTTTGACGTGCCGCTATGGGAAAACTGTGAGAGCTAAACAATTTCTACAAGTGTAAAATGTAGTCACAAGTGACGTCTATAAAACTAACACCATGCCAGGCAAATATAAAATTTTGAATTTTTGCCACGTGAACAACCTTAGCGGACACTTCTGGAGAATTTCTTACAAGCACTTCTCCGTAAAACAATGACATTTATTTTAAACAGTGCAACCTTATGTTTGTAAGAGTGAGAGTGAGGGATTTTGGTCAGTGCTCAACGAGGTCCTATAGCGCTGGTGAGGGGTGACATGAGGTGAGTATGGAGCAGCGCCGGAATGCAATGGCGGGGGAAATGGGAGATCCCCGAGAAAACCCGCCGACCAATGTAATCGTCGGTCGCGATTCCCACACGCAAAAATCCGGGGACCGACCCCGCCGGGAATCGAACCAGGATCGCCTTGGGGGGGGGGGCGAATGGTTTGACCATTTGGCCACCGCGGTTCCCTCCCTTATGTTCGTAAGCGTTTTTAGCAAGTGTTGTGTAGAACTCCTTAGTAACTTACCAAAAATTCCACTCGTATTCGGTACCACTTGAAAAACTCTCATGTACACATTTATAAATTTTAACGGAAATGTATCGTTAATAAATGGAAATAGTGTCCGTAAAAGTAAAATAATAAAATTTTTATAGTAAATATGCACTGCGGAATCATACGTAATATGTCCATAAGTTTGCGGATACTTGGACGGAAGAAAATCGTAAATTAATGGGTTAGAGAGCTTTAAATATTACGGATACATTTTAATAAAATCACCGGTAAATCTGCAAATCTGTAGAAACACAATTGTAGCATATACACATGCAAGTATGGCTCTGTTCCGTGTGTTGAAACTGTTTAACGGAAACTTCTGTTGGATTAGGAATTCCGTTTCCGTGAATTCATGGAGGTATCTGGGGAAATGTTTACCGGGGATTCCGTAAATCGACGGGGAAAATTTTTCACAGTGGTGTTACGAAAAGAAGACGATTATGATGATGGTGGTGGTGATAATATAATAATAACGTAAATTTTTATTTTGCAACAAATTTAATAAATAAACTAGAATATTCACAAATTTATGACTATTTACGAGAAACCTGCAAAATAAAATTAATGTACATTGTTAAATATATTTTTTTCTGGACTACGTAAAGCATTAATCTTTGTTAATTTTAGTGTAAACAAACTTGATATATAATATAACCTTAGCAACTTTTAGTACGAAAATTTTAACAGGGGACAATTTCAGGACATAACAAAATATTAGTGACCTGGCAGAAATAAAATCAATTTAAGTACCAATGTAATGGGAATGTCTACTTTAATATAAACGAGTAAATAAGATACGTAAGATTTAACAGATACAAAATATCCGTCCCCAATTTAGTTCAAGGGTAATTTATTTATTTATTTATTTAATTTTGGAAACATTTTTGTGCTGAATACGATGACAGTGTTAGTTCACATCAATATGGAACACGAGGCGGTTGAACTCTTCTGAGAGTGACGTCACTAGATGGTAGCTGAGAAACGTAGAACGAGGGACACGGCACATGATGTAGGAAATGATAACGCCAATACAATGGTACCAACCTCATTAATTACACATCTCGCGAGCTACATTGTTAATATGCGCATTATTTCCACCATCTACACAGTAACACATATGTCAACCGGTTTATCACAATACTGTGTCACATTATAGCCTACTACACAGACACACACTAATAAATCCTCACATTTTGCTGGTGCGACAGACAGTATTATTGCCACACTTCTAAACATTGCATTTTTTAAACACATGTTTAATTTTAAACTTCTCTCGCAGGCGATAGTCATAAAAGAACACAAATACATTATTAAAGATTACCATTCCATTCCTTTCAGTTAGGTTGCATATTTGTGGATTTAAGAAAACAACAAAACAACTTTTTTTGGGTGTTAATATAATTAGATTTATTTGAATGAATTGTGAGTAAAATGTCAAAGAGTGAGGGGTCGTGGTCAGTGCTTAACATCGAGGTCTTTAGCGCTGGTGTATTTTTAAAGTAATTATTAAATTTTTAAAATCTTTATTTTCAGTTTCAGCATTTTTTTAAATCCAAATAATTTTTATTCTTTAGTTTTACGAGCATGACATTGTAGCCTGCAATGTCTTTATCCACTGTGATTTTTTTTGAGTTTAATATATCAGTTGGTTTTAGTGTAGTTGTTAAAACGGAAACATGCAAAATATGATTTTAAGAAGCCGTTACGCGAAAATTATGAGAGATAAAAAAATTTCATACGAGCTAAATTTAGTCACATTTTGTGTCTAAAATAAGAAAAAAAATATCTGGTACAAATAAAATTTTTAAAAAATTGTGATGAAAATTGCGGTAGCCCACCCTTAAAATCTCTAATAATTAAACCTACCAAAACGTCTGCGTACCTTCCGTAATCAAGTGTCGTCGAAGGACGGATGAGATTACTCGAAAGAATACTACGTATTCACAGTCATAACCAAAAATATTAGAGAGAGAAATTACGTTTCACTAACTTAGTAATGAACCATACAGTACATGATACACAACCTAGGTGGAGACAATGCGAATATTGAAGCTGGGATGGTAGAAATAGTCAATATCCGGTCAAAAAGTGTAGCCAAAATGTTACAAAGTTATACAAAGAAATCGAAAACATACAGTTATAAGGTAGATAACCTCGTACTCATAAGAACAGGTCCTGTATCTCAGTTCTGGAAACATGTTACGAAAAATTTGTTACTCGCGTATGAATGCAGATATAAAATCAATTAGATGAACTGCAACAACTGTTACAAGTTTGGAAACGTTAGTCACTCATAAATAGATAGGCAGATTTAGTTCGACACAGCTGCACCGATATGTTAAGCGAGTGGAAACAGACTGTGAAGGTTGGAACGATCCAAAATGTGGTTCACATTATTGTATGTAGATGCCATAAATGTTGCTTAAATAATAGTGACCTCTAAAAAAATTAATTTTGAAATGACAAAAGTAGTGATGCGATCTATGTAAAAGTTGGTTGTATTGGTGATATTTTGTTCAAGAGGCAGAGTCACCCAGGAGTTTTGCCTCGTTGTGAAATCAAGATGTTTAATCAATTACACCATTATTATTACTATCACATTCACGATTATATATGTAATATATGATTGAGTCACTACTTGTATGGGGTATTATTAATTTCTCTAACATCATTAATGGATGGATAACAAAGAAAATGTGATACTTGAAATAAGATAAGAGTAGCTGATGAAGTGGCTGTTAAGTGAAACTGCCGGAGAGATGATATTAATGTGTGTAAATGAGTCATGCGAACACTGAAGGTGTTAAAATGAATATAAATAAAGCATATAACGCTGGTAATTAAATTTGATAATTGATTGAATACTCTGAGAAGTGTCACAATAAAACAATTTTCCTATTGAAGTTGGTAATTGACATTCAAACTCTTTATGCACCAATCAAGTGTACATTAGGTGAATTATATTGGATGCTATTAAAGTTTTTGCTAGGGTTACATTTTAAGGTAATTAGAAACGTATATTGTATTCAGTTTGTTCACTGAACATGGGTGAACACAGTTTTCTGCATCATGCAGAATTGGAGTCGTATATAAAACACCCAGACTTAAACTAGGTTCGCAAGCAACACCGTTCAGGTTGTATCATGTGCAGTGGGGTGCCAACTTACTTGGGGGACACCAGTGTAGAAATGTGCGTGTGTGTGTGCGATCTGAAAAAACAAACAATGCCCTCAACGACCTGCAAGGCTCTAATGACCTCGATGTCGACGATATGTAAAGCCCACTTACAATAGGCCTACCTTACAACCTTCATACAACCTTCAAGAGCGAATATATTTGTGTTTAATTTATTGCAAACAAAGATACACCTTGCAATTTTAAATAAAGATAATTTGGCACAGAGGATTTGTTTAGAAATATAAAAGTGTACGCAGGTATAAACTGGGAACATAGATGATAGAACTGTGGTTTACATAGCAACTTAGCTGAAACTAGTAATTATGGATTTGCAAGATGTGTCTGGCAGAGACGGACTCGTCTCTCTGAACGCAGTATTAGAGAACTTCTCCAGATCGCTGACTGCGTGATTGTTGCGCGAGAACGTTGGGTATGCGTCAAGGGCTTGCCAGGATAAGGTAAGATAAGAGGACTTTACGTCTCGTCCACAGCGAGGTCATTAGAGACGGTGAAACATAACTTGGTCCAGTGGCAGGAGTTTATCGAGAAGTCGACCATGGCATTTATCCCAGAATTCGTCTGGAGCGATTTCAGGAAACCATTGGAAGCCGAAATCATGATGTACGGAGCCGGGGATCAAATCCGGGTCTTCCTGAATGCATGTCCAACGTGATACCGTTGCGCGAGCTTGCTCTGTTTTCCGAGTTGAGGAGCAGAAGATGTCCTCTTGAAGAGCAGTAAGGCTTCAAGGGCAGGACTCAATGCCAGAGAGAATACGCATCTTATTCACTGAGAGCCTAACGAAGGAAACAGATAATTATGTAATTTTTATATTTCCTTGTATTTGTTTCACTAATTTGATTGTTTACTTGAAATATTTGAATGACTCTGAAATTATATAAATCGGGGAAAAATAACGTCAAACGTAATTTAAACTGGTAACATGATTATTTCGATATTACTGAACAAACGTAGCACGTGCAGATTAGAATGTAAATCTCAGACCAAAATGTGTAATGCTTTGGAAACGTAATACATGTTACCTTTTAACCCATTAAGTACCGTAACTTTTTTTTCCAAAATTTATGTTTAATTTTACATATATTAGTTAAAAACAGTTTCTATAACTTTCCTTGTTGTCAGATTTCTGATTCAACACACGGTTTACAAAATAATGGGTGGGCATCGAAATGCCCCTTGGGGTTGAACCAGTCATAATTACCTTAATAAGAAAATTCACATTTTTTTATTAGTTTCAAATCTTATAATTACATTATTGAGACCTGCAAAATAGTATTATTTTATGTTGCTACAATGTTTGTCAAAATGTTTATTATTATGAAATATACAAGAGTTTTGAAATTGTTTTGATGGTTTGATATATTGAAACGAAATAAAATATAAAGGAATTCATTTTATTGCACATATAATATGTATAAAATATAAATTAATGTAAACTTATAGAAACATGAAAACAAAAAAAACACATATACATACATGTTACAACGAACATAACATAAATTTCAGTCTATAGCTTCAGGACAGTCTGTACAGTTTTAGTAAAAAACAAATAAATGTACTTATTTAAGTACAAACAAGAAGTACTTATTTATTGTGAAAATCTTCAAAGCAGTGAATGTGCAGGGGTACATCACATTTCCTGCAGACTATTGGAGTTTTATTTCTTCGGCAATGTGCACATGTTCGACGGCGGTTGCCTGTGGACGTGATGTGACCACCATGAGATGTCCGGACAGGTTTGGAGGCTCGGTCACAATATCGCATTGGGCCTGGACATAGTGCTGCCTGCCCATACTTCCCCAACAATGCCCTTAACACACTGTCGCCGAAAACTCAGCTGATCTAGAGTCAGTCCCTTGCTTCTGGCAAGAATCCATGCGTTAGTCATGCACACATCAAACAACCACAATGCAACTGGTGTGCACCATTTTTTTCCACGGATACCAATGCGGTAATTAGAAATGTTGTTGTCGAGCAAATCAACCCCTCCAATGAACTTATTATACTTGTGGATGACATTTGGCTGTGTTACTTGTATTTTTTTCTTTTCCTTGGAACTGTGCCGGTTAGCAAACTGAACCGGCTGCACTCCATGTTCATTAGGTAGTGTATACACCACATTGTTGTCCCTCCATGCCACTGCAGAAATAAATGTATTTTCATCAGTATACTCTTCATAAGAACCCCGTTCACACTTCTGCATTACCTTCTTGTCTGCGATAGGACACTTTCCCATTCGGTTTACACTAGCTGTTCCTGTTCCCTTCATGCCTTTCTCAGATAAGGCACAGATGAGCTTAGCACTGGTAAAATAATTGTCAAAGTAAAATCAGACAGTCACAAAAAGTTAGAACTACTGACTCACCAAGGCCTTGGTCACCAGGCCTCGTACTATTGAGATTTTTGCCTTGATATAAGTCTGCAGCCAGGCAATATCCAGAGCTCTGCGTCATAACCCAAGCCTTGAAGCCGAATCGTATAGGTTTCAATCGCAAAAATTGTTTGCACCCATGTCTACCGAAATAAGGAATCATAGCCTCATCAACAGAAATATTCGTGCAATCAGGAGCGTTACGATTGAGTAAATCCAGTAGGGGTCTAATTTTACCCATCTTATCCCGGCCGTCAAGTTCTTCATTGTTGCAAAAGTGTAAGAACTTTGTGATTTCCTCAAATCTATTCCTACGCATTGAATTTGAAACAAGTATGTTTCGTACATCTTCTGCAGTTTCTCAAAACATTTTTTTACGTGGGAGAGGGAAGTATACACTAAGGTAAAGAATGCCGAGAAAAACATACATTTCTTCAATGGACAAAGAAAAGCTTGGATTATTATTCTGAGTGGCGTATAATACGGAATATTTTACTATTTCACCCACAACATCATCTGTCAAAAACGTGCAAAGAAAATCCAAAGGATGACTTTCTGATGACAAATGTGCAGCATCTAAATGATTCATTTGTGGCATACCTGGCATTGTTGGGGTAGCAGGTAAGTCTCCCTTACTCCATCTGAAATGAACTGGTGCCATCTGAGAAATTACTCTTCTCCTTCTTGCTGGAGGTTCCTCACCTGGTTCGTTGGCCTCTGACTCGTCGACATCCGACTGTATAGGCGAATC
>PNEQ01133902.1:0-26630 GCA_003012365.1 Medauroidea extradentata
TGACTCAGGAGTAATTGTGTGCATAACTAATTGTGTTGTGAGAGTTCTAGTTGATTACTGTTTTGTGTATTTCGTAGCTTTGTGAGCTATTAAATCCAGTACTTAATTTAACTCTTTTATTTGTAATTATAGACCTCTATCCCAAAGAACTCATGGGAATTGCCCACATGTAAAGTTTGTGCTCCTCAAACTTGCAACAGTATTAATCCTGATATTTTGCGTGTAGGGATCGTGCCGGACGATGCAGTTGGTTGGCAGGTCTTTTAGGGGAGTTACCACTTTGTCCCCACCCCTTTAGACACCAACACGCTAAGCGCTGACCAAAATATCCTTCTATTGATCTACAACTGTTACATTCGTTACTAAATTACAGGAAATGATCATAAGATAATGTCTGTCTTGTGGGCTCCCTGTGTGCCAAAATCAACGTTTCCGTAATACATTCCATGGCAAGGTAATGAAAAATCTTCCTAGGTCCATTTATACTTCACAAAAATTATCTCGCAGACTAGTTTTCAAACGACGTTTACGAAAAGTAACCTGCTAGAATAATTAGCTTTCCTCGGTCACGTGGCCAGGATCGCTCTTTCTCCGCGGGGTTGCCATCGAAAGTATGCAAGCAATTAGCTCGGTCCACTTATTGAACGTAAGCAAACTTCACTCGGATCCTATTGTAAATGCAATTCAAGTTAAAATTTTACGGTACCCAGCCAGAAGGCGGTTCTTCGTAAACGCGTAAGAAGTTACCGTAGACTAAAAGTATAACGTTAGGGATTCTGTGATCTTTAGGTTTTTTGTGGAAAATTGTAAGCTAAGCACTTATTTCAATCGCTCAAGACACGTGCAAAACATGTACGAAATGCCGATCTTGCAAAATGGATCTCGCATGAGATTAGGAGATAATAATCATTAGAGATGGTGGAAAATGGCGAGACTTTTTTCTGCCAGCAAGTTCTCCAAATCAGTGTAGCGTCTTGCATGTTGTATGGTTGGAAAATGGTCGTGTGGCACGGTCTGTTTACAGACGAATCACAGACGTTCAGAATTGCTAATGGCTTTTTTCAAATAGGAACCCACCAGTAACGACAAAAAAAGCATCGAAAATAAATAGAGTACATCGAAGCCAATCAAACAGTCAATTTTACCGCGATAACTCACCATCAGTATAAATCATTCAGAACCCCTGATTTTCGCGCTACTTTGTTTCAGTGCCAAATGTGCACATCTGTAGCTTAGCTTCATGGTTATTGGCAGTATTTATTTGTGTAGATGTGTCACGTAGTTGTCTGTACCCTCAGGACGAGGTTACTGCGACACCACACGTCTGTGACTAACGGGAGAACAAGAAGACGCCGAGAGTTAAAGGGCATGGGCCAGAGCTTCTTCGCATTTAACGACAATTATTTTTTAAAAGATAAATGGGAGCCGATACCGTAAAATCGCTTCGTAACTTTGTTATGACTGATTTAAACTGCATACTCTAATTTTGTCGAGTCAGAACTCTGCAAAATAGTTGCTAATTAGTTACTTAACGAAATTTCCTTTTAATTGATAAATTAGCTATAGTCACCATACAGTTTGTCTCGAAAAATTACATTGCATAGTAAAACCAATTTGCAACAAAGTTACGAAGCAATTTTACGATATCGACTCTCGTATGCATTTTAAAAAACAATTCTCTCTAAAGCCGAGAAACTCGGGCCCAAGCCCTTAACATACGATCACTGACCATGACGCAGAACTGCAGGTGTACACGTAAGGCATGAAACAAAATGCTGCTAAAATATTTTCACGAAAATCGTGGGTCTCTAACAATCATGGACTATATTTGGGAACCTGAATTCGAAACCATGCTAACTCCAAAATTTATGAAATAGCAATAATAAGTAATATATTTTTCCTGTGCATTTACCTATATCTATCTTAAATGTGAAACTAATTGAAATGCAATATTTTTACTCCCATTGTTATAATATTTCAGATAGAAATAAATGCACGCAGTAAAGAAATTAAATTTATTTGCCAATTCTTAAATTTTGGAGTCAGCATGATTTGAAATTCAGGTCCCCATTTGAAGAAATGCTTTACAAGTTTCTCGGAACTCAAAATTGATTATAAAGGGACTTCAGCCCTTTCAAACGTATGGACGATAATCATTTTGTCAGTTGCGCGAAAATTAATCTATCCAATATCAGACATCTGTCCAAAATCAGTCTTTGGTACAATTTTATTGCGTAGTGGACACACGAAACAAAATTCACACTGTATTCAGAAAAGTATATTTGCGGGCAAACAATTATTTATAGTATGTCCGGATGTGTGTTAAATATGTCTTGGGAGAAGAGACATTTGTATTAACGATTCTGTGCGACGCGCGTGTTCTGTTCTAAGCTAAATTGCTAAAGTTTTTTCCTAATACATATCTATTTTAAAAAAAACACGCTTCGTACTATGTTTCCATGTCTTTAAAATACGGCACGTCTATTAGAAACATGTTTTAGGAACCCTTCAATATTTGATGCAGTTCACTATTGCATTCAATGCTTATGTAAAATAATTTTTTGTGTAAAGAAGCGAGATAAGCGGTTTTTTTATAATTTATTTGAGTAATTTCTGCAAAATGCCAACAAACATTTTCTAAGTAGATGAAATATTTTCTTTTTTCTCATTATGATAGTTATTTTATATCACAAGTAGGGGTAAGAAAATATTGCTAATTCAATTACGTGCATGTTAGAATGCACTATCCTATGCATACTCAAGCTCTGACCATTTGTCCACTAGCTGCTACTCTGTGGAACAACAGACAATGAACGAATAGACGGGGCTTGAATATGCATAGGACAATGGATTCTAGCATGCGGGTCATTGAATCCGCGACATTTTCCGGCCCCTAACCATAAGTTATTTCTAGTTTTGTTGTTTTTCATTCTCATTCTATGTTCTATTGTCTACACTGCACATACCAGTTATATACCGCCCAATGGCTGAATTATACTGGGCAAATCTCTATTAAAAAAGTTAAGTACTTCACTCGCTCACTCACTCATCAACGTACAGTCCAAACCACTGGATTTAGAAACACGGCACCCAAAAATAAGGGATTTTTTTTCGAAATTCGAAAATTAATGTTACGTAAAGGGGTGAAACGTGTTTTCAATCAACACTCAATAACTCTGAAACTTTTTGAGATATTGAAGTAATTTTTGCTTCAGAATGAAGCTTACACATATCCCTATAGGCTAATGTATTTCAGGATTATTTTTAATTCAACTTCTAAGGGAATTAAAAAATATTCCCCGTATCACATAAACCTGTTTAAAAATTGAGATAAGTTTTGTATACGAAGTAAGCATACGTAAGTGCCTTAACAGCTATTTCATAATTTTTCGAAATTCGTTAATGAAGGGAACGGAGGGATGTAAAATGATACAGAAATCCTCCAAATCTGGCATGATGACGGAGAAATAATTTAAAATTGTTCCTTTTTAGCGTCCTACTGATACGTTTATCTCTTTCGACTCGGGCCTGTATACATACATTATACATTAAAGCTTTTAAGTATTATGACGATCTATCTTGGCGTATTTGTTTGAAGTATTAGTAGGAGGTTTTGGATCGAATCCCGTTCAAGGCGTCGCTCTCTAGTTTTGCAATGGTTTCAAAAATATATTTTTAACACAAATTAATACATATATCAAAAATGCATTCTTACCGTTTTAAGACCTTATATATCATAGTTTGTATCTGAATTTTTCAGAGCATTTCGTTAATAAATATTTGAGTTATTTGCAGTTGTTCGAAATAAATGAAAGCTATGGCCATAAGACAGGGCGAAGGAGAACTGACGTGATTATATACGCCCACATTAATGACAGCAGGCAGAATTTTTTTTTAAGGGGTGAAAATGGGCAAAATTTATTTTCTCGGTTTTCTCGATATCTCATAAACCTGGTGAGGTATAGTTATGGTTTGAGGGTGAAAAGTCGTAAAATCCGTTTCCAAATTGTCCTCAGTAGCTCATTAACGCGATAAGTTGTCGTAATAGTTTTTCCTTAAAAAGTTCCACGTAGGCTAAGCCGGGCCCGACAGTTAGTCTCTTTATATGAAAGAGTTCAATGGCTGACTGACACTTCAAGCTGCAGCCAAACCGCTGGACCTAGAAACTTAACTATTTTGTGTATGTGGGTTTCCTTGAGGTCGTATGCGAGCACTGAGAAGGAAATTTCTGGAATTCGACACTTAAGGGGGTGAAAGGGGATTAAATTGCGTTTTAATGAATCGTCGATATAGCTCGAATCCGACGGCCTATCGCGGTGAGTTCATTTTAACGGTACACACATAAAAATGCATATTAGCAAATTTTATGAGTTTTTGAAATTCGTCTTTAAGTAGGCTAGGTGAAAAGACATTACATGTGTTTTAGATTAACTATCGATATCTATCGAACACTTCGGGATACATAGTTGTTTTTTTGCTTCGAAGCAATGCTTAGGTAAATAATCAAAAAGTTGTTTAGGATTTTCCCAAACTCGACTACAAAGAGCAAAAAGGGGGGAAATATATTTTTTAAGAATCGTCTATACTACTCGAACCCAATAGGCTATCGTCGTGATTTTTACTTCAGTTCGATACGTAAACAAATGTGTAATACATGACTTCAAGATGTTTCGAAATTCGATAATTTAGGGAGTGAAAAGACATCAAACACATTTTCGATTATTCCTCAATATCTATCGAGCACGTTGAGATATCAAAGTGCTCTCTGCGTCGGAATGATGTTTACGTAAATACCCTAAGTAGTTATGTCAGAATATTTCCAAAATTCGACCCAAAAAAATGAAAAAATGGTAAAATATTTTTACTATTTGTAATCTATGTGTATCTACCCCCCCCCCTTTTTTTTTTTTTTTTTTTTTTTTTAACTTTTAGATATTGGCGAGATTTTTCCTAAAGATAGTTGCTTACTTAAATGGCTGAAAAATCATTTACCGAGTTTTCGCAATTCGACACCTAAGTGGGTGAAAGTTGATAAAACCGGTTGAAATTTGTTTTCAATGAAGTTTCGATATATCTCGAGCCCAACAGCCTATCGTAACGGTTTTCCTTCAGTGAGACACCCATAAAATACCCTTAATTGAATATTTTTCTCGAGATTCGGCCTCTGTGGTGGTGAATAGACATGAAAATGTGTTTTGCGTAGCTGTCGAACTTGTTTAAATATAGAATTGCTTTTCGACCCATGATGATAAATACGTAAATTACCATAAATATGACTTAGGAATTTTCTATAGTTGAACTCTCTGGGCTGTGAAGGGAAGAAATATGTTAGGAATGAATCATCGATTTAGCTTTGACTCATCGGGTTATCGACGTGATTTTCCCCTCAGTGGGTTCTTAATCAAAGTTTTAAGGGCGCGATCTACCGCTATTTTCATCGCCATGTTTTTATTTTTTATTTGTACCAGATATTTTTTTCTTGTTTTTAACACAAAATGTGACTGAATTTGGCTCTTATGAAATTATTTCTATCTCTCATAGTTTTTGTGTAATGGCTTTTTAAAGTCAAAATTTGCATGTTTCCGTTTTAAGGACTATACTAAAACCAACTGACATACCAAACTGAAAAAATTCACAGTCGATAAAGACATCGCAGGCTACAATGTCACGTGCATAAAAGCAAAGAATATTTTTTTTTTGTATTTAAATAAAAATGACGAAATTTAAAATGAAAATTTGAAAAATTCAATAATTTTTTTAAAAATACAAAAAAAATTATTTTATGGTTTAACATAGCTGAATTTGTAGCCTACAATATCATTATTCACTGTGAATTTTTTCAGTTTGGTAAGTGAGTTGGGTTTAGTGTCGTCCTTAAAACGGAAACATGCAAATTTTGGCTCCAAAAACTATGCAAGATAAAAAAATTTTATAAGAGAAAAATTTAGTCACATTTTGTGTCTAAAACAAGGGAAAATAACTGGTACAAATATAAAAATAAAACATGGTGATTAAAATAACGGTAGACCGCGCCCGTAACATGTGTTGGTAAGATTATTTGAAATTCGAACACTAAATGAGTGAAAAGGCGTAACATTTGTTTTCGGGTAGCCCAAGTTATCCATCTAACCAGATGAGTGATAGAAGTGCTATTTGCTTTAGAATTATGATTGCGTAAGTACCAAAAATTGTTATATAAGTTTATATAGAGATAAAATACCTCCTTTCAAATAAGATAAGGAAAAACTTAATCTTTGTAAACTTTTCGAAGCAAACGATCTGAAAAGTAAGTGTACTGCCATAGAGTGATAATTAATACGGGTATAAGAACATTTTCATTTTGCATTTATATCGTTTATTATTGTTGTACAACCTCTAGTCATTAATCAATGGTTGTGCTAGAGGTAGATAAGTCATCATACTACGTATACTATTTATATCATATGAATACCCTTTCATATTCAAGATCTGTTTTTCTGTGGCTATAAATAAGGCCCGGGGCAGTCATCAACAGTGATAGTGATATACTAAGAACAGGTTTCACATAGGCAGCTGTAGGTATTTAACCTGCTGCAGAGTAAGCTCAACCTGCATCTTGGTTATCCTATCACTTGACGGCCGAACTACTAATCTGGTGTTCATAAGAAGTCCTTCAATAAAAAGTAAATATAAGCTTTTACAAGCAATACGCGCGGGCACTGCAGTGGGAGGCCTGCTAGTAAATAATAAAGAGTAAAAAAAACAACAATTACCGGGCTTAAACATGACATACAACTGTTTTAGCATGCGGGCGGTGAGCTAAGAACATAGAGCCACGATTTTACGGCGAAAATTGTTTGCACCATTTGGTTTCGATGCCTTGTGTGCGCATCTGCAGCTCTGCTTCATGGTCCGTGGTTGGATAAGAATTTGTTGGTTTTTGGACGTACGCCGTTGCTCATGTTTTGTTGACCAAATTTCTATTCAAAGACAAAGTGACAAAAGTACAAAAAAACGCACAAAAGGCACAAAACAGAAGAAAAACAATCCCAGAGGAATTCCGTTAGTTTTATTATTATTATTATATTTATCAGCAAGAATTCTAAAGATAGAATTCAGTCAAGAATTTGACAACACACAAACTCAAAAGACAGACACAAAGAAAACCACATTCCCAATATGAGAAGTTATGGAAATAGACTAAGTAGCGGACAGTGATGAACAAATAAAAATAAGAGACAACACAAGGGATTGGCTGTTTCAACACTCGCTAGTATACGGGTTACACCTATTGGTAAATCACAGACATATGGCTTCATAATAACCTTATTGTAATTGGGGCAGTCAAATGTGTGTCATGGTCTGAACACGCTGTCAATCAACGCGAAGCACAGCTGCTGATGCACACGTAAGCATTGAAAAAGAATGGTATAAAAATATTTTCGCGACAAACTTGTGGCCCTAGCTAACCCAAGAAATTTTATCCAACTCTTATATTATTGTAATATGATAGCAGAAACAACATTTGCCACTGACTTGGTCAAAGTAATTGACTGGCTGATCAATTCACAACAGAAAATGTATTTACTTACTCGGAAAGAGTTGTGTAAGATCCACGTGTCGTGCAGGTAGGTTAAAACACATTTCAACTGGCTGCTCTGGGTTGAAGCTTGTGTGTATTGTACAAGCGTGTGTTGCTCTCCCGTGTGGTATATCCATTCAGTCGATTGTCTCAATATTGTGCAGTCCATTCGACTTCATCCAAAACCAGTTAATGCAGAACCATTTTCGGAGCCGTGTAGTTTCAGAGGTATTTTGCAATATTTAAGCTCAAAAATAGTGTATTACATACATTTAGTGTCTAATGCCGTTGTATTACTTGAATAAGTAGTAACTGACTTTTGGTGAAAATAATTTTGCACCAATGCCGTACGTACGTACACAGACGTAACTACCGAGCGAATTAGCGCAACGGTAACACGCTGGACTCGCATTCGGGAGGACCTGGGTTTGATCCCCAACTCCGATCATCCTGATTCCGTTTTTCCATTGTTTCCCGAAATCGCTCCAGGCGAATGCTGGGAAGGTTCCTGAACAAAGGCCATGGCCGACTCCTCTCCCAGTTCCTGTCGCCGTACCAAGTTGTGTCACCGTCTTTGAGGGGTATTGATCCATACCACCTTGGATTTATCTGTTTCTTCTCTTAACTTCTGTTCCAGTCGATGTATCAAAAATTTTGTCACGACAGGACATAGATACAAACTTAATCGATTTTCTGTAATTGCTGGAACCAAAATATATTCATTATTTTGCAACGGGAAATAGTTGAAAAGGAAAAATTGCTTTATTTACGGGAGCGACTACAGAGGCCACAAAATTAACAGAAACAATGCCATATGGATTCCAAAAATTGAATGAAACAATAAACTATGCGTTGTCAGCGTGAAAAAAGTAAAACAATGTGTCTATTCCCTGATTTATAAGAAAAACCGTAAAACCTATCTGACAAGGGAACAATACCCCTTACTGACCTCGCTGTCGACGAGACGTGAAGCCCACTTACCTACCTACTTACCCCACACATGTAGCTCTACTTCATGGTTATTGTAGAGTTAATTTGTGCAGAGGCGTCGCTCTTTTGACTGTGCCAATCAGAACAAGTTTACTGCACCACCAGATGTCTGTCTGGGGAAGAAACCCGAGACGTCGAGAGAGAAGCATCCAACCACTGGACGTTGTCAGAACTGCCGATATTCAAAGACAAATTGGCGAAAAAATTAGTTTCGCCAAAATTAATTGGCTCTATGAATAAGATGCCTATTCGCAATAAATTGAGCAGTTTTAAGGACCTCCCAAAGACAACAACTGTTAAATAGATTATTTTTCGTTACGATCTCAGACATCACAATTCGACGACGAAAAAAATGAACACATTGTGGCTATACTATACCCACATGGCAATGTTCGTATCGAAAAGTTGTGGACAACCAGAAATTGACTGAAACTTAAAATTTAGCAGTGGAAAGTGTTCACTTTTTGTTAAATAACTTTTAAGGTGAACTCTTACCCAGGCTATTGAACGGTGTGGAGAGTTTCGGTCGTTAAAAGTTACTCATAAACTACTGAGCGAGTGAAGGAATAATTCGTTTTATATACCAGTAAACCCAATAATATTTCCAACAAATTTATATCTTTACGGAACTCAAAATTTCACTGTCCTTTGTTGGAAGATGTTTCAAACGTCTCATTGTTTTATTTATCTAGGGATGGACAGTGTTTACTGGACAGATTTATAGAACGTATCAATGTTCCAAATTAAATTTATGTTTCAAATTAATTCGGCAGTATGTAAATCTCCAAATATGCTTCGGTTTCAAGAGAATATCAACAAAAATACTCTAAGCATATTCTAACAAATGTTATTACGAAACTGACTCTTAAAAAGAGATCGAACAAGATCTGCTAGACTGCAACTGTTAGAATCCAATTACATAAATTAGAAATTAATTTCGTAAATTTTAATAGGAAAAAACTACGCAGTAATAAGTTGTATACATACGTAAGTTACATAAAATATATTCTTTTCGTATTACTTTTTTTTTTAATCGCAGTAGTTGTAGACCATTTAGAACCCAGACTTCGAGTAACTTCGATCAGGTTACGTTTTACCTATTCGAGTTGTATGGGCCTGTATCTGACCGCTACACCGCTGCGGCATCCGGCAAGAGGGATGTGTGGAGCCGTATCCACTATAAACTGGCAGTTTGTATCTCTCCGCCTTTTCGCATGCTTGGAACGTATTGGCTGATTTGCCGGTCGCCATATTGTAGCAACCATTTCGTTACATTCCCTCCAAAGTAAAAACAATCGTTAATAACTATTTTTCCGAGCAACCCCAAAGAACATTGGCAATTTGGATAACACTGGGATTAACTAACTACCAATATAGAGTATACAGTAAATATGATTGGGCCTAGATATTGTACAAAATTAAGGAACTATATTATATCGCAATCATAATGTGAAGTGGCCAGCAAGCCAATGACTTTGGAATATACCACAATACCGAGATAACAATTTATATCCCCCGCATATTCGCGTGCGTGAAATATGTGCTTAGATCAATTTCAGATAGTTGGTTTTCTTTGTTTGTACAACCCCATGACCTCCAAAAGGTGTCTTAGCAATTCCGTTATACAAAGACGGCAAAAGGAATTTCTTTTTTTGTGAGGAAGATATATTAACAAGAAATGTGCATAAAACAGAAACTATCTCGTACAAATATAAAACTAATATTTTACTTGCGAGCGCCCTAACTATCGGAAATACTACAGGGACTATTTCCAAGTGCAGTGGTAATGTGAAGCGGCTAGCCAGCCAATGACTTCAGCCTTGACAGGTTTATCTTGGTTGTCACCTTGTAAGGGGTGGACAGGTTATATGGGCGGACGTGCAGTACCTGCGGTAAGCTTGTGGTCGGGCGATAGCGACCGCCAGTGAGGCAACAGCAGCTCGGCGACCTCCTGCCATGCACGCGCCCTGGCACCGCGGTCTTGGTACAGCTTGTGGCCGGCCCTCCACAGACACTCCCTGGCGCGCACAGCTGCTATCAGGCGCTCCACGTCCAGCATCGCGCCTCCCCCGCCTCGACTGCTGGGCCCTGGCGACGACCTACCCGCGCGAACCGCGCCCGTCACCCGCCACCCGCCCGCTACACCCCGCGTGGCCGCGCCGTCGCCATTCCACCCACCCCCTCCCACTTACCGCGCCGTGCGTCTTCAACATGGCGCACGCCCACCCGCCTAGCCCTTAGAGGTTACGTCACGTCACAGTCGTTTAACAAAAAAAATACAATCCCATATTAAAGCCATGCTACTTTTTCTATTGGTTTTGCGAGAATTATAATAATAATTGTTATTATTATTAGTAGTAGTATTAAGTTTAAACGAGAACAGATATCATAAATCTGCTCGACAGTTGTGTTAAAATTGGTTTCTGTCATGAGAGCCAATTTTTTTAAAGACAGACCCTTTCAGTTAGTTAGTAGAAATGTCGGTAATTAATTACATAATTAGTCAAGATAATATTATTAACAGCCCCGAAAAATACTGCCAACCTGGTGAAAACCATTTTTAACAAAACTGCCAAACAGATATTCGATATCTGCTCTCGTTTAGGCTTAAAACATAATTGCTGCGATAACAGTAGTAACAGGTGAACATATCATCGTTAAAATTTTACACATCACATCTACTACCTTTCACAGTAGCCCATCAAATGATTATTTATAATTGTGCAATTAATTTGTGAGGTGTTTAAATCTACTCAAGTTTTCAGTTTTCGAAACCTATGCATTTACTAATAAAATTTCACAGAAATAAGATCTTCCAAACAGAAAAGTAAAGTGCTGGGAACGTCTTAGTTGGAACCTGACATCGCCCGAAGAAATATTTTTGCATTTAGAAAGTAAAAAATAAAAAAATAACAATAATGCGCGTTTTTTTTCCGACAGCAAAAATGTTGCTGCCTTTAAAAATCCACATTAAAGTTAGACATGAGGAGCGAGTGTATGTTCTTGTAAGATCAAGATAAACACCTGTACTTTTTTCACTTTCGTAACTATCTTTCAGGTCCTTCGACATCCCCTGAAAGTACTGTGTCTCAGAGCAAGTATAGAAAAAAATCGATCAAACATTATGTCCAATCATGGTACACTACTGTGTCAGCAAGCAGTCAATTAACAGTTGAATGTGCTTCAGTATATACAAATACCTGTGATCCCATCCCACGAGTCAGTGACCCCACACATTTTTCTGTCTCTAACATTTTCTAATAACTTTGCAACGCTACCTTTGTGCCGGCGTTAATCGTGTGTTTTACTATGTGTAATGCAGTCACATATGGTAGTGATTAATGACTTCGTATTCAATCAAAGACGGCGGTTACACAGCGCTATAAGCTAGTAAACTTCTAGAAGGTTCAGGTCCGTATAGGCCTATACGGTTACATGGAGTCTGGTGTTGCCCTGATGTTCATCACTTCCTATTCAAACCACACTGATTGATGACTTCATCAGAATGGTGTGCGCTTTGTTTTGATTTGCTCGTTGACAAAAAATAAAGCAAATAAGATTGCTGGCAGCAAAAATTCCCACGTAGCTAGCAGTACGAGGACATTGAACAAATAAGTTAATTTTAGACAGACCTAATAGACAATACATTTTTGTGACAACCCGAAAATATAATTCAACTACTGTACTTTAAATCCTTTGCGGGTATAAACAAATACACCAAAATATAAAAATCACTATCCATTGCGAATGTAATGCCAATGCCTACGATATTGTAAAAGAAAGGACTATGCATGGCTATGGACTGTAATCAGAGACGAGACTTGTCTCCACTACCAATAGAACCAAGCTAATTCGGCACTTGATTGCACTTTCCGTATGCTCAGTTGAGTCTAATGGTATTGTTACAAATTTACTGTCCTATAGGTGTAGCCAGGATCGATTGGGATGGCTACTTGATAAATTAAGTAAAATAATACATTCTATTATTTTTAATTTGATTACAAACTTTATAAAAAATACTCTAACGTAACGATATCTATATGCAATTCACAACTCTATGGATGTACATTTACGATTAATATTTACAGTTACTTAGTTTTTCTAACACCTAAAATGTGTACTCTTAAGTACACTAGTCATTATCTCTCTCTCTCCCAAAACAGTCTCCTAGTTACATAACTCACTCTTCTCCTAAAATGTCTCTTTCCAGAAACGTCTCACTAAATACAGTAATAGTCTAACCTAATCGTTCGTCGCAACACGCCAACGCACAGCTAAACACGCCCCAACTGTTCCGCCGCCCTCCATACTTGCCACACTGTAACCTGTATATGTGCTGATCCCGCGTCGCTCCTTGTCATCGCCGCCGTTGTCTTCACCAACCTCGCATTTGCTGCATATGTCGTCTCCCCCACTTACACTCAACTCACAGACTATATGCCATAATAACTCTGCTTGTCGGCTACAGCGAGCGGTATTTATACATAGTCGCGATCATTCTCATACCTCGGCGAGAAAATCAGTGAACCCCAACCCGAAATTTCCAGGGGTTAAGGCAACATTCAGTGGGCAGTGCTTCCTTACAATTTTTCTAGTGAGGATAGCGGTGTCGAGATGTTAAGTAAAGTTTATCTTAATGTAATTGAAATGTTCCTTATTCCAAGTAAAATGAGAACATTAATCATAAATTTGCTAACTGTAGATGTGGCAGCAGAAAAGATGTAACAAAAAGTAAACATTTTATGTCATATTTGTATGGCTCCACTAGACATACTTCATGTATCATCTGGAAATGTGTAACTAGCATACACGTTGCATAGGTATCCAAATATATCTTTACTTTCAGTGAGCGTTCCAGTAACAGTAATACAAAATACAAATTGAATGTGTACATTTAGCAAACATCCAGTAATGCAACAAGTATTGTTGCTAACAGTGTACAGATACCTTCAATGCAGCCTAATATGTAAACAACAGCAACGGAAGTTGCTGCTGTGACACCGTTCTTTTGTTGAAGCGGATTAATAACGTTGTGTGTCTAAACTGTGTATTGAAAACCTATATAGCCTCTTGCAAATGCACATTCTCCATTAAGTTATATTTTTGATTAATGTTTTGTAAACAGATCCCGTTTTCGTTGACCACAACCCGTTTTTAGAAGATAATGCTCTCTTATGGCAAAAACATGTATGCCTTAAGAAGTTACTTTTTCCACATTACTCTTTATGCTATATTACTTTTTTTGCATTTAGTTTCTATATGTTAAAATCCAAGTTGATTTAAAGATTTGTATGCTTTGAATGCAAGACGAAGGGTTAAAGACGACAAAATGACTAATGAAAATTCACTGATGCATAAATATGTCTGTATTTTATTGTCACAGCAGTCCGGCTAAAAATGATTTGTAGGAATGGTACGTTAGAAACATATATTATGAAACTGTGTATTTTGCCACAGTCATATTCAAACAAATAAACGAGTATAAATGTAGATTATATGTCAGTGTAACTCTTATAAACTTTCAAACTAAACAGTCAGAATAAGGGTTGCTGGGCAAATATATCCCTACTTACAGAAGGTGGACGAGCAATGCAGTGGAATAAGGTTGCCAAACTTCTATCAAAACTATTTATTTACTTAATTTTAATTAGCTTTGAGTTTCAACTACTACATAAACTGTTCAAGAGCTACAAGTCATGACATGTTTATTCAAATAAAATTAAAACTACATATTTTTCAACCTTTTAGTGACAAATATTCTAATACAGTACATGCGAGAATGTAAAAAGTATGTTCATAATTGAAAATAATAAAATTAGGAAAATAATAAAATACTTATTTAAAGAGTGGTTTCATTGGTGGATTTGGTAATCTGAAGTAACGCTCTCAAGTTGCATTTTTACCTGGCTGAGACACATCACCGGTGAAAGACAAAAAAAATTGTATCGGCGCTCACCTTGCGGATGCAGCCAACTAGTTGCCTGGTGAATAACCTAGAACTATCTAAGCTAGATACATAATTTGTTTTACAAAAACAAATGGCTGGTAAGTACAGTACACTACTAAAGGTTAAATATTAAAAACTTAGTAATGCACACCGTTTGTGTATTTGTGTAATGTTCTAATGTTTACATTTTGGTGTACATTCCAGTATTTTAAGAACACTTTTAAATCCACTCAGTTTTAGAGTTTAAGAAATGTTTAGGTCAGTTAGAGAAAAATGTATATGTTTTTAGCATCATGGTGAAGAATGCCTCGTATAGCCGTATGATGGTTATCTTGCATATTGCTAATATACTTTTTATCCTCTCACCCTCATAAATTATCAAATCATCACTGTTAATTCTTCGAGTCGGTAAGAATAATACATAAACATCTTTAAAAAGAAAAAGTGTCTGCAGTATTCCCTGCTCTTTAAAGAGTTGTACATCCTTTATAATAAATAATGTGTGTATTTTTTAATTACGTGTATGTGATTGTATTATAGTTTTAGCAAATTATTAAATTAAATCTGAATTTGGAAACATCCACCACAGATTATTTTAGATGTATTACTTTTCTTTTTAAAAATAATTATTTTCTGCTATCTTAGATTGAACTAGGCTGGTTTAGTGGTTGTGTCAAGACGAGAACTTAAACAAAAACGAACAAAATCTATCTGCTTTGTGTATCATTCAACACTTCTTGAGATGCTTTTTGCGTTTTCTTAAAGAAAGTATCTGTATATAGGGTAAATACAGTAACATACCACAATTTGATTAACTGGAAAATTGAAATTTTAAATGAAGACTTATCACTTTGTGTTTAGTTTTGTCCAAAAATACATATATTATAATTTATGGAAGACATTCTGGTTTGTGGAAGACTGTGCAACATCAGCTTCAACAGATTCATTGCACCGTATGTTACATTATTCTATGCCACATTTACTATCTTCGCGTCTTTCCCAATTACGTAGTTCAGGAAGAACCATCGCACATTTACGACTGTGGGACATTTTTAGATACGCCATAATGACCTATCAATTCAACCGGCCAAAGCAATGAAATGCTAATGTCGGCTATACAAAACTCAAACATAATACACAAAAATCATGCAGGCCTACAGGCGTGTTGAAAATTTTTGTGTATTCCTTTCCCACTAACAGTGAAAATAGCCATACATCCTTTAATGCAGTTTGTCAGTCTCCATGCTTTAGAATTCGTTAACATCAGCAGTAAATGGCCGCGGATAAGTGAGATAGTGTACAGCGTTCACGAACATCACATTTCGATATAGTTGAACATTTCGGGAGCAATAAACATGTTTTAAACCCTTTATTGTAAGAGTCTAACCCGCAAACAGGCGTAATCTATTCTGCATTCTAAAATATATTTCCGTATGTAATTAATTAAAATAGTAGTTATACATGACCGATTCCGGGACAAAGGATTCAGGGGTAGAATCTGGGTACGAAGATTGCCGATCGTGTTCGGGCGAACTTGAGTCGGCGGCCATCTTGTATGACATCACGGTAGCCAAAGTATGTTATAAATATATTGGCCCTGACCCCAAGGTAAACGAAAGTCAAAATTTTCCCAAATTTTCAAAATTTTTCAAAATTAATTTTTATCTACCATATTGTTTACCACTTCCAACTGCCATCTTGTTTACACTTTTTGCTGCCCTATTGTCAATTGTTTACATATAGGTAGACCTCCATCTTGAAACATGACAGCTACCTTTCTCCTAGTAGGTGGTCAATTGTTTGTGTACTCATCGGCCACCATCTAGTTTACTTCTGACTTCCCATTATCACTGGTTCCTATACACAGATTCTGTTATTTAAAAATTTTATAAAATGTATTATTTTTTAATTAAATTTTTTATTAAAGTATTTACATGCAATATAACCACTCTTTGACACTCGACAAGAGCATTACTTAAAAAAAAATGGTGACTAGCATCCGACCTCTATCACAGCCCCCAAGCTACTGACATGGTTTTGTATAACCATGCAGTTTTACAAGGTCTTCCTCCACTCTACTCCTCCTTAACCCTTCTCCATCCCAATACAATATTTTTTGAATAGAGGCTACCATATTGAGCATAGAGGACACAGTCGTGAATGAATGTACTTAAATAGGAGTCATTTTGATTATTACAAAGTTTTTTCATGTACAGACTAATAAACATGTATTTTAATTTATAATTTGGGGAGACTAACATATTTACTGTAGTCACTCAAGGAGGCGGTCCTATGGGTATCAATTATGTTTGATTTAAATGATTATCACTAGTTAAATTTTTTAAAAGTATATTTAAATTATTTTTGCTCCATGCATACTCAAAATGCAGAAGCGATCTTTCACTCACACATTCGTGCATGCCACTGCAGCCAATGACATTCCAATCAGGACCTGTATGCACTAAGACCAATCCCCCTCTCCACCTCTCCCATCATCAGTTTATAATCTTAAAAAATCGTTGTCTTCCCCTCTCTCTCAACCTTAATCAACAACTCAGGCAACACTCACAAATACATACACGTCACTGACGTTTCTGTCAGGACCTGTTTGCACTTAGACCAATCACCTTCCCACAACAGCGATTATCAGTCAAAGATCGTTGTCTTCCCCTCTCTCTCACCATTAATCAACAACTCAGGCAACACTCACACATACATACACGTCACTGACATTCCTGTCAGGACCTGTTTGCACTAAGACCAATCACCTTCCCACCCCAGCCATTACCAGTCAAAGATCGTTGTCTTCCCCTCTCTCTCTCCATTAATCAACAACTCAGGCAACACTCACACATACATACACGTCACTGACGTTCCTGTCAGAACCTGTTTGCACTAAGACCAATCACCTTCCCACCCCAGCCATTATCAGTCAAAGATCGTTGTCTTCCCCTCTCTCTCACCATTAATCAACAACTCAGGCAACACTCACACATACATACACGTCACTGACGTTCCTGTCAGGACCTGTTTGCACTAAGACCAATCACCTTCCCACCCAAACCATTATCAGTTCATAATCTTCAAAGATCGTTGTCTTCCCTTCTATCTCAACCTTAATCAACAACTCAGGCTACACTCACATATACCTACATGTCACTGACATTCCTGTCAGGATCTGTTTGCACTAAGACCAATCACCTTCCCACCCCAGCCATTATCAGTCAAAGATCGTTGTCTTCCCCTCTCTCTCACCATTAATCAACAACTCAGGCAACACTCACACATACATACACGTCACTGACGTTCCTGTCAGGACCTGTTTGCACTAAGACCAATCACCTTCTCACCCAAACCATTATCAGTTCATAATCTTCAAAGATCGTTGTCTTCCCCTCTCTCTCAACCTTAATCAACAACTCAGGCTACACTCACATATACCTACATGTCACTGACATTCCTGTCAGGACCTGTTTGCACTAAGACCAATCACCTTCCCACCCCAGCCATTATCAGTCATAGATCGTTGTCTTCCCCTCTCTCTCACCATTAATCAACAACTCAGGCAACACTCACACATACATACACGTCACTGACGTTCCTGTCAGAACCTGTTAGCACTAACACCAATCACCTTCCCACCCAAACCATTATCAGTTCATAATCTTCAAAGATCGTTGTCTTCCCTTCTCTCTCAACCTTAATCAACAACTCAGGCTACACTCACACATACCTACATGTCACTGACATTCCTGTCAGGCCCTGTTAGCGCTAATCGCACTCCTCCTCCCCTTGCCACTACAACATCACAGCACATAAACTTCCCCTTCTCATTAATCCAGCAAGTGCATGCACACCACATAACCTCTGCATGTCATTGTCTTCCCTCTCTCGCTTAGCACGCAAGCAATGAGTCCGGTCCTCCTGTTACCCTTTTTGCAAAGTCAACATAGAGATGCATGCAATTCGTACAGTTCTCCCTCCTCTACTTCTTGCCAATTTAGCAAACCAACACTGTATCCAGTCCTTCCCTTCCACTCTCGCCTATTCACTAAGCCAATGAGTTACCGGATCCGGTCAGCCATCTTGGACACAGTTGACGAGAGACACGTCAATCACAGATTAAAAGGCCCCGCCACAGGTATGTTACATCAAAATTGATTGATAAAGCAAATAACATACAAAAGAAGCTGAGCCGAAATCATCCGACGACTCTTCGCGACCCTGACTTCTTTGTGACTCTTCGTGATATCTTCGTGACTCCTTCGTAACTCATTTGTGTCTTCTTCGCGACTCTTCGTACTTCTTTGAGACTCTTTCGTGGCTTCTTCATGACTTCTTCGTGACTCCGTGACTTTTCGCAACTCATTTGTGCTTATTTTCTACTATTTCCTTAATCTCCGCAACACTTTCACAAATATTCGGGACGAGACCTCTACATTAGACCTCACTCTTAAACCTCACCTTTAGATCTCACTTTTTAAAGTTCAAAATTATATCTCACTATTAATTCTCAATAATAGTAATCAATAATAGCCCTCACACTTAGACCTTAATATTAGACCTAAATGTTAGGTCTTATTATTCGACATCACTTTTAGACCGCACTTTTAAACCTCAATGTTAGACGTAAATGTTAGGCCTTATTATTAAACATCACTAGTAGACCTCTATATTGGAT
The DNA here is from genome assembly GCA_003012365.1 of Medauroidea extradentata. Classification (NCBI taxonomy): domain Eukaryota; kingdom Metazoa; phylum Arthropoda; class Insecta; order Phasmatodea; family Phasmatidae; genus Medauroidea; species Medauroidea extradentata. The sequence continues at coordinate 19,180 of PNEQ01133902.1, forward strand.
CTCTGTATTAGGCTATACCACACTCTTAGCCCTCAATGTTATTTGTAACAAGATTCGAGAAATACATGTAGGCCCTAACAAATTTTTTGTTTCCTACTTTCATAGTAAACACTCTAGGTAGTTTCAATTATATGTTTGTATTTGTTTCTGGTTTCACCCTATGTTACAGTTGTGTACAAACAACACGAAACCTCGAATTCTCATATAAACTACACTAAAAATATAACAATAAATCGAAGATCGGTATTTAAATTGTAGGCCTCAGGTCTTTATTGCGGGCGTCTATGACTTGTACCGCGATCGGCAATCTTCTGACCCTGGGTCATTCTCCTGATAGTTAATTTCCGTTTTGCAGGAAAAATATTAACGTGAAAAGCACATATGAAATCGTTTTTACGTTTCCTATTTACTGAGATCGTGATGTCATAATTAATATTCTCAAGTTCGGGTGAACTCGGTTAACTTTGTATCTAGGCCCGCTGCTTTACGCTTAATAAAATCTCAGTCGGACTCAACCGAAAATCTAGTGCCGCTTGGAATTTCAACTTGAGGAAGTGCCAGTGGTGCTTCAAATTTAGTCGCGCGCATACGACCATATCTTCATATAATCACAAAATGGTTGGGATTGCAAAGTTTGGAAATCCCCAAGAGGAGCGCTCGTTTACATGCAATGGTTGGTAAGCAGATAATCTTGCAATAAAGTTAAAAAAAAAAAAATATGCTGTTAACTAGCGCACCCTAAATATATTAACAAATTTTCTGAACACATACTGTCAAAAATAATTTTTAACCCGAACAATCAATGAATTTTATTGGTTCCCGCCATTAAACTTCAATAATGCACTGTAGCCTACACGTTTGCTCTTACGCGGAAATACAAGAACTACAACTTCAAAGATCACTTATTCGAAGGCCTTCTATGTTCTTGGAAGCAACGGTAATACGAAGTTGTTTGTTGCGTAACCATGCGAACAAGTTTACTTTGGAATCTGTTCAATCTAACATCTTTAGATATGGCTAGCTAAACACGTTTGTGTTTACCTTCCGGCAATGCAGAGTCAATGAGAATTTAGGGAGCGAAATTCTAATACCGCCCATCAGAGCAAACAGAGGATTATTCGAGAATTACGAGTGGCAACATAAATCCATTGCTTCTTATCACAAAGTTAACAAAGAGGAAATATGGTAATGTTTATGTTGTTTAACTCGTAAATCGTATACTTCCGTTTTCTATTTAAACATATCTTTCTACAAACACATGCGTATTTCTCTTTGAATGTCATAAATATGTAAATCAAAACTACCGAATTTCACGGTTCTTTTAGGATGTGTTTAAATAACGAATAAACAACCCTCAGCGTTTATTTTTTTGGTTACGTTCTCACAGATTTAGCGCAACTTGAATGAAAACAGACGTGAACTCAGATGTAAACAACACACTTTGGCTGGTGTATTTCAGGAATTTTACTGACCTCGTCTAGTTCAGTAAACCGGCTCGGCAAATATTTTGTTCTCTAACCTGTTCTTAGCAGTCGATTCAGGGACGAGAACTGGTGATCCGAACACGGACCCTAGTGTACATAAAGTAGATTCGTTTTTTGCTACTGCGCGCTTCGCCAACAGTGGCCCAGAACACTAAATGCAGTCAGAAGTGATCACATTACAGTTTAAAACATGCGATGTGGGTGGATGTTCAGTTTATCAACATACTCCCGAACTCAGTACAGAAACGCTAACAGGTTAGCTGCACAAGGTACATGTACACATATGCCCAAATATCGTGAAACTACAATTGCTCAAGTTCAGCGGCGTCATTTCAGATTTTTTTTTTGGGAAGGGGGGAGGGGTAGGGAAGAGACAAGATTTTTTTTCGGTGACAGTGACCTTGTTGCATCTTTTTTATTAATTAAGTATTAGAGCCGCGATTTTATGGCGAAAAGATTTTTGCAACATTTGGTTTCGATGCGTCATGTGCACATCTGTGGCTCTGCTACATCGTCTGTGGTTGGATGATTTTACTCTCACTTTCCTTGGCATATTATAGACGTACAGACTCACAATAATCTTATTCTGATTGGTGCAGTAAAATGAGAAACGTGCCTGAACAAAGACACGCTGCCAATAACCTTGAAACAGAACTGCCGATGTGCACGTGAGTCACTGAAACAAAGTGGGGCAAAAATCTTTTCGCGACAAAATCGTGGCCCTATTAAGTATGTATAAATTAGAAACTTCAATAATAAAACTTTAGTTTTTATGTGCTTAGGTTAGCATTATTTAAAGAACAAAATACAAAAATATATTTTATACACTTAAAATTCTAAATCCAGGGGGGGTTGCCCCCCTTGACCCCCACCACCCTAAATGACGCCCCTGCTCATGTTATATTTCATTAACATATATTTTGGGAAATTGGTAGCTTCCGGAAAATTGCCCAAATTCATTTGATGAGATATTGGATTTTGAACTTTTATTCAGCTGCGTTACAATTACTATTAGGGCACTGTTTATGAAACTCGTCCGTAACCCCTCCGGACCATTAGCATACCTGTTTGAAAATACCCACAAACACCTGCGCTGCCTTGTCAGACGTACAAATGTTCATTCATTGGAGCAGCAGCCAATGAACAAGTTGCGTAGAGTTGTGGAGCCCATAGCTGGCAGGTCGTGTAACCTACGACTAGGGACAGGAATTTTTGGTGAAAAGATTTTTGCCCCACTTTGTTTCACAGTGCCTTATGTGCACACCTGCAGCTCAACTTCATGATTATTGGCCGAGTGTTTTTGTGCAGAGTTATTATTCGTTTAACTGTGCCAACCAGTACGTGGTTAACTGCCATACACCACGTCTGTGATTCGCGGGTTTAAGATTCCCCTATACCCTTGATGTAGCCTACCAGTTCTAGGTTTTCAAGTAGTATTATTAGTTTTACAGTATAAATAAAGAATGTGTTCAGATAGAGCCAATTTTATATATATATATATATATATATATATATATATATATATATATTCTTTAACAATATTGCGCTAAATTTGCATTACTTGTAAAATGGAAGAGTGCACTATTTTTTCTCACACTGTTTATACATTGAATTTAACGTTTAAAGCAAATTTAGCTCAAAATGTGGAAGTATGTATACATTAAATTGGTTATACCTAAACGCATTCTTTATTTATGCTCCGAAACAAATATTACAGCTTAAAAACCAGTAATTTGTACATAAAGGGTATAGCGGAATCTTAACCTCCAAACGCTCGGTGTTACGGCATCCAATCACTGACCACAAATCAGAGATATAGGTGCGCACGTAAGGCAGTGAAACAAAGTGATGCAAAAATCTTTTCACGCAATTTCGTGTCCCTACCTAGGATAGTCCCGTGTCGCTAGTTATTACTAGAGACCTGAAAAATTCGCGTTTACTTTTGGCCCCAAGCTAGAATTCCAGCAACTGAAAGTTCGTGCAACTTTCGCAATTGGTCCGTGACTTATTTGACACTTCCTGTAAGTCGCTTAGCCAATAGTACAGAAACAACTAAATGCATATCACTGCGTCATAGAGCAGCCAGTGAGCAGATAATGTCTGCTTGAATACACACATGTTCTTGGAGGCTCGCCTACAGGTCAGTGAACCCGCAAATTTTTCCAATCTCTAGTTATGGGCCGTGTATCTCTGTGAGCAGAGGTTATTAATTTAACCGTGCCAATCGAAAGTAGGATACTGTATCACAAAAGTTTGTAGTTCGCAGACAGACTACCAAGACTCGAAATTAAGATCTCTGACCACAAAGAAACTGAAGTTGATATAAGCTAAAGAATTTTATAATATAATCCAGTCAAATTAGACAGTTTAGAGGAAAAACTTGTAATAAGCTGAGTTTACGCAGGAGGAATCCACCTTACGAAAAAGGCTGAAAAAGGTAACAAACTTTAATGTTTTTATTTCTTTATAATATGTGTATAGAGGTCTACACGTATTTCACTAAATAACTTTAATAAATGCCAAGCAAGGAATTTTTTATTTCAGGGAACTCCAGCCAATTCCTGCGGCCGCTTTACTTCTACTTTGTCTGCAGAAATGGAACTGGAATTGGCTGCTTATCTTGGAGAAATGGACAAAAGGTTTTACGGTTTAATATTTAAAGAGGTACAATCATTGGCATACCAGTATGTTGAAAGCAATAACATACAGCATCCATTCAACAATGAAATCAAGTTGACAGGTCGGGATTGGGTTTACAGTTTCCTAGCACGCCATCCAAATCTGAGCTTAAGGAAGCCAGAAGGCATGAGTGTAGCGAGGGTTGTTGGTTTTAACAAGGCACAAATTTACATATTCTTTTCACATCTACATGACATAAATGCTAAACATGAATTTCTGACCAAACCCACTAGGGTACACAACATGGATGAAAGTGGCCTTAACACTGTCCCAAACAGATTACCGAAAATAATATCAGGCAAAGGGCAAAGGAGTGTGAGTAAAATTGTTTCGGCTGAACGAGGCCAAACAGTTACAGTTGTCTGTTGCATGTCAGCAGCTGGGAATTTCGTCCCTCCTGCTATAATTTTCCCACGTAAAAGAATGAAACTCGAGATCACGGATGGAACTCCGCCCTCGTCTTTGTTTCTTACGTCTGACTCAGGCTATATCAATACAGAACTCTTTGTGACATGGCTCCAACATTTTGTATCACACACCAAACCCTCTGCCGATGATCCTGCCTTGCTGATCCTCGACAACCACTCTTCACACATTTCGATATCAGCAATTCAATATTGTCGTGAACACCACATTCATCTCCTTTCTTTGCCACCTCATAGCTCACACAGAGTCCAGCCACTTGACAAAACCTTCTTTGGACCCCTGAAAGCATATTATGCAAATGAATGCAGTAAATGGATGTCAGGACATCCTGGTTGGTGCATAACGCAATTTCAGATTACTAATTTGTTTCGATTAGCTTATGAAAAAACAGCTTCACTTGGCATTGCAGCATAGGGTTTTCTTGAATGTGGAATTCTTCCAATGAATGCTGATATTTTTTCTGACGTTGACTTTCTTCCTTCTGAAAGTACCGACAGGCCTCTCCCAAACAATAATGACAATCTATCTCTTCCTGTTGATGAAACCTCGAGTGCAGAAATTGGCCCACAGCAGGCTTCTACTTCACAGCAAAGTAGTACTGCGGAATTTCAGGAAACCACCAATTCAGGTAGCTCTGAGCAAACTGCCGTCTCTTCTCATGAATGTCTTCAGAATAGATCCATTCCTGTAAAGTATAGGCCTACTGTTTCGCCACAAAATACCAGGCCCTTTCCAAAACCCATTCATACATAAAAAAGGCGCAGGGCATCGAAACTATCAGAGATTCTCACTTCATCACCATATGCTAAAATGTTATCACAAAATGAAATGAACATTAGGCCTAACGCAAAGAAATCAGCAGTTGCCAAAACCAGTCGTCTTGAAGAGCAAAAACGCTGGCGCAAAACGCACGTTGGTTTTCAGTGGCAAGAAAGGCATTGTAACCTCTGGTAAGGTGGACTATTTCTGCGGTGGATGTGGCGCACTGTACGAAGAGCCACCATCTGTGGACTGGATAATGTGTAGTAAATGCAAATCATGGTGGGAAGAACCGTGCACTGATTATTTGGGAACTGGTCCATTGACAAAAATCACTCACTCACGAACACGTGAAGTCCAGCTAATCAATTACTAACATCTTATTTCATTTACTTTAATTACAGTAGAATCCCTATATTACACTTTCTAAGGAACATATGAAAAATGGTGTAAATGGAGGGAAAGTGTAAATGACGGGAAACAACAGAAACGGTAACAAAACATCTATTAATTAAATTGTTTTACAAGTTAATTCATAATTGCAGGACAGATGAAATATGTGACCTCAAAAAGTCTTTATATGTAAAATAACCCTCTAACAAAAAATTTTGTTTAGCAACAAAATTCTCTCTGAGCATAGATTAAGAAAAGGTGTGATGTATACTACTACCATTGATTAAATTTTCTCTTTTATATTTAAAAATGTTTGTACACATGCATAATACAGTCTGCAGTTTTCTCTCTATTAAAATTTCATCCTTCTTAACAATATCAACATATAACGTGTTACTTGAGGGAAAACTATTGAAAGCTTCATATGAAAATAAGTGTTAATCTGGGGAAGCAAGTATCAACTGAAGTGTAAATGGCAGGAATACAATACATTGTTAACATAGGGAAAATAATGGGAACCAGAAAAAATGGTGTATGTAAGAGGATAGTGTAATTCAGTGGAATGTAAAATCAGGGTTCTACTGTATATAATGTACACTCTTCAGAAAATTAAACTTTAGCTCAAAAATGCGAAGAAAAAAAAAAAAAAAAAGAAAAAGTGGTGTGAAAATATTTATTAAATTTTTTGCTAACTATTAGTCACATGACGTTATTAAAAGGTTCGCGTCTCCATACTGAATAATTTTATCTCTCGCATTTTTGAAATTCCGAGAAGAAAATTTTTAAATCTGCAATTGTGTAGCCAGTTATATTTACCTTTCACTACAGTACAGGCATTGTAATTAAGCTGTTGTATAATTTGGCGCAATCAGTGTAGCAATTTTTTTGTATTCATAATTTGCTGGACTCATTTCTACGTAGTAATACGTTAACAGCTCCGTTTTCATACCTGTGTAAATAGAATTTGCTGTATAGTCACAGACATAACTTTTTTCCCTTCAGAAAAAAAAATTAATGGCAAGGTTTATAGTGTAGAATATCGTTTTATTGTGAAACAGGTCTTGCTGAAAGGAAATAATTTGGGTGTCTGAGGGCCAGTTGTATCAACACTGCTTAGCGCTTGGAATATATTTTATTCTCCTGTAAGGTTATAAGTGCGTTGTATGAACTCCTGTTATCGCTAGCCAGACAGTTTATTTTAACCTGCCGTGGAAGAGCTCGATTAAGTTCTTAACAGGCGAACAGTGGAGAACGTGAGACGATTTACAAGTGGGCGATGGTAGTTGCGAAAATTCGTTAAGTTAATACAAATATAATATTTTGTGCGAAGTCATGTTAATTTGAGATATAGTAGCATGAAACTATAACTGAGTGCAAGTGTAGGGATTGGGTTTTAAAAAAACTGTGTACGCGATTCTGTGCTTCCAAAAACGTGTCTACAACAGTAGATGGGTTTGGTAGGTGCACTTTGGGGGCGCGGGGCGTCGGAGCTCGGAGCCACGGCCGCCATCTTGGCCGCCATCTTGTCGGCCATCTTGGCCGCCATCTTGTCCGCCATCTTGTCAGCCATTTTGTCGTCTGTTTTGTCGGCCATCTTGTATTTCATTTTCTCTTGCTCTATCATTCTGTTAATTTTTCTCCTGCTCTATCATTCCATTACTTCGTGCTCTCTCATTCCTTCGAGAATAATCTAGGTTTTTCCTGCTCTGT
>PNEQ01133903.1:0-26629 GCA_003012365.1 Medauroidea extradentata
GGTACATTCAACCGTGTACTTCTTTGTATATGGCGAAACAAGCGTGTGAAATTTGAATCAACAAATATTTGCTTGCCACTAAGGTTTAGTTCTCTCAACAAGGGTGTTTAATCAAATTAAATGTACATTTTGTTAGAACAACCAAACCAGTATTTGACACATTTCATATATTGCCAAAGGAACAAAGATTTTGTTGGATTATATACATACTTGTTACGCCACATACAAACGTATACATTGTTAACGGGAACAAACATTTTTCTCCGTGTAAACATTAAATCAAACTAAATAAAATAACGTAAATAAAATCTTGTGATGTCAAGGTACACTAGCTTAATTGAAATAAAGTACGCACATTACACACAATCTTTAAAAATGACAATACCTGTGTAGATGCAAACCAACAAATAGTAACTTCTCTTGGACTAGATATTGTTCACATCAAAAGAAATAGCGCATCCTACCGAAACTTATTATTCACTTGAGGATTTGTGGCTGTATGGAACATGGGCAAATTTTCCCTCATCTCCTTCGTAGAGTGGTTAGATTACGAACGTTAAAAGTGGACGTGGACATTGCAACGCAAGCAAAATAAGTTTCTTCCATTCATTAACTTGAACTCTGGGAATCCAAGCGTAATCTACACAACGTTGTGCTCTGCTATGCTATCTTATACCTAAATAGTAAGGAAACTGGGTCAGTTTGGCACTTTGTAATGTTTAATAAACCTCTTTAAATTAATGTGGTTGATATTATTATATTCGATACTTCTGGAGAACTAGCCTATGCGACTGCGACATGGAGGCTTCCATATTTTGATGTCCTTTAAGGAATCGGTGGGAAACACAGTCTCAGGCAGTAATTTGCTTCATCGTCTGTCACATCTGTGATCTCAGGACATGCACATACAAGATCGTTTCGTACCCATTTCCTTATTCAAGTAGCTCTTGGTCATTTAATATGATGCATATGATCCGATAAAAATTATTTGAAGTAAATTGAAATAAAAGTGTTCACAGGATTCTCTGAAAATGAACTTCCAGCATTAGGGCCCTGCCAATCTCAGAGCTGTGACGCGAGCAAGGATAGTGATATAAGCTATATGTTAATTAGTATTCTACGTGGCTCGGTACTTGTCTAACCTATGTACATCCCACCATTAATTGTTCTGTTTTCGGTGAGGCCCGCACTGCTACAAGACTTTTTAGAGCTTTTAAAAAATACTATATGAAAGTACTCGAAAACGTTTCATAAATATTTGCCTGTAATTTTATTCCTATAGCAATATTCTCTTCTTCTAAATGAATAAATGATTTCTGTCCGATAGCGATATCAATAAAAATGATAGCACCGCCGAACATAATTTAACTTGTAAATCACCATACTTGCTCATGCCACGACTCTGGTAGGCAGCGCACTCAATGAACACTGTCTTGTCCATTACTGTAAATTCAAATATTGACAGCGTATCCGTCAGTCGCATTGTAGATCTATGTCAATATTTCGACCAAATAGGTCACACACGGCAGTTTATCAACGCACATTTCACAGGTTTTGCCGTTTACGAACAATATTTCATTCAGTACATGAAAATGCAACACTAAACCACCTAGGGACTTTTAAACTATGTGAAAATGTAAGGCACTTTCAGCATATCTTAAAATATCAGTGATAATTGTATTTTTTTGCGGTTGTATAGTCTTTACTTATTTCTCATTTTGTGTGGTAAACTGTGTTTTAGTTATTTTCGTAGAATTTTTATGCTAGGCCTAGCAGTCTGTGATTTAATGTAATGTTTTATGTATGTATAATAAAACTATGATAAAAAGTAATGCTAATTATCACTACAAATCGGTAATTTAAAAATGGCAAAATTATTTTATGAATTGTAGACAGTATATAAAACAAAGCTAGAACCCATATTGAACATAAATTTAAGTGTCAATGATGTCGAGAACGAGCAGAGGGAAGTGGAATGTAGCAGTAGTTTGACCTGTCCGCCGTGCCGAACCAGGTACACTGCGACGCTCGGACTGCTCTAGTAATCCAACGAAATACGCTAACTTGTTAACTGACATACCAATAGAAAGCTTAAAGAAGGAGAAACAAAATATACTAGGCATGTTTTTCATCTAGACGTTTAGTTTTGCTTATAATCGTTGTCGAATTTCCACAACATTGATAAAATAATACATTCCTTCACTTTGTTGTTTTACGATGTATAGTTAACTTAACATTTTTAGGTATTTCTTAACGTATTTACGTAGAACAGAGTTTCTAGATTATTTTGATCTATTTGTTTTAATTGTACTGTAAAAGTTACGCCTCATGGCGGCAGTTTAGTATAACGCTGCACTAACGCGTCACTTATGACTTTGTTACACGATTTCGATGTGACGCACACGGATTTCAGCGGTAAAGTTTTGATATGTTATTAAGCATGCTCGACTGTGTAAGTGAGCCAAAATTCAGCTTTGGACAAATTTTTTGGAGGTTAAAACCTTTGATTCCTGGCCTATAGACAAAATCTCATGTTATATCGGGAGTAGCTATAACAATAAAAAGGTTTGTGGTAATTATTTGTTTATGAAATGTTTATTACTATTAATCTAATGAGTTTATATCAGCAGAGTATGAAAATTCTTATTCTAAAGAAATGTAAAAATTGTATTAACATATTTTGAAGTGTAGTCTTATACAAATTTACAATGATATTAATTCAAAAAATAAAAAAATATAATATTCTAGTATTCAAAATTCTGAAGTAGTACATTTTCGTAACTTTATAATGTGGTTGCTATCTTGCAACAGCACATGCCATAAACCCTGTACTGAAATCTAAGGTTGGGACATTCTTTCGTCGCACTTTGACCTTTCAACTTCTGAATGGTTATACCTCATGTGAAGATTGTATGTTGTTTCTACCAGCCTGTCTGGTGGCCATGTTTGACATCATACATAAAGTTTGCTTTATTCAGCCCAATGAGCATGGTGCAGTGACTCCCACTTCATTGTTGATTGTACACCAGTGCTTTATATAATTTGCAAACTTACACTTAATTTACGCTGTTAAAATACGCAGGCCCCACTGACCCAATGTCAATTGTGCCTGGTGATTCTTCTTTTATTCTGTAATTTTTGTATAATATATTTTTGGGACTGGAATTTTTTGTGACTTACATCTAGTGTAACGTATTAAGTTTTTATAGTATTTTCTTGCTGTTTCTAAAAAAAATTAATACTTATTTTTATGAAATATTATTTTATGAGTTAGAACAAAAATTGCTGTTCTTTGTAAATTCAAAACCTGCTGTTATAAACCCATTGTATGGAGTATTTACATGTAGAGATAGATGTATGTCAAGTTTTAGTTCTGACTTACTTAAATTTTATATCTGATTGGATTTTTTTTTTCTTATTTTGGTCTAGTGTTTGCTAGTAGGAAGCTATCAATTTTAATTATTAATAGAATTTGTTTGCACAACGTAACTGTTACTGTAAAAATTTACTTAATTAGTTTTTTAAATTATATTCATTTTAAATTAAAGTATGCTAGAATATCGATCATAAGTGTGTGAAACTTAACAAAGAATAAGTGTGTAAATTATTAGCCTGGCAATAATTAGAATGGTGTTTTTTTTTTTATGAAAATAATTAAAAATAATTGTTAGATGTTTTAGAGTAATTGGTTTTAATTCTAATTCATAAGTGACTGAATAAATGGATGTAATAAATTTAGTGCTGACTTCGGTCATTTATTTATAATTTTAGATTTTTTGGGCTGTTATTGTTTTGCGCAGTATGGTGTGGTTTTGCATAGTGTATAATTAAAATGTGCTGACAATATGTTTGTTTTTATTTTGCACATGTTAGAAAGTGTGTGAATTGTGTTCTTAGACAGGGGGCATGGGGCGCTTGCACCAGAACAACCTCAACTCCATGGATGCATCCCTTGATCCAGGAGACCCGGATCAGGGCTCAGGCTCTCAAGACACCTTGGATGGACTTGATGGTAAGGCATTCTCTCTTTACTTTCTCTGTAATATCCTTCGCATTTCCTGGACGTTGTCATCGCTCCAATTACAAGAGTGGAATATACAGTGCCGGGGAAAATGTTGTTTACTCATTGTTTTCAAATGTCAAATTAATTGTTGGCTCCATGCCTCTGTGTATTAGTAATATGCTATACTTTACATAAATAGGTACCTGGTTTACGTAAAGAATTTCGGTTAAATGGTTGCTGATATTTTTGTAGCAGTAATTGTTTTAATGTGTAGTGTAGAGTTATTGAAATTTTCTCGCTTTGTAATTGTAGGCCTAACATGCTTGTGTTGGGTAAATTAGTGTGGTAGAGATATTTTAAAACTTATTGTGCAATATTTTGGCAGTAACAATATATTTTTTAGCTTGTGTAGTTTTGAGCTCTAATATTTGTTTTGTGAACAATAAAAGCTATATGTTTAGATAAAGTAATAATTCAAGCAGTCCATTTTAGAATTTTTTGTTTTCATAAAGAGGAAAAAAGAGAGAAACAAATTAAAGTGTGCGAAATTAAAGCGTATCAACTTCTGTGTTCGTGCATAGTACGTATGTTATTGTACGACTAATGTCAGTTACTTGAGAATCTAATTGAAATTAATTGTGAATTGTGAATAGTAATTTTTTACAGCAAATTAACGTGTAATATATAGCTATACATAATTATTTGTTTGCTGACGGTGGAAACTTGTAACAAAACATTCAGTGCATTTTGCGTATGAATTGGCAAATTTTAGAGAGATGTGTTTCTGCTGTCGGTTACTAAGCAGGAATGGGGGCCGCGGTGGCCGAATGGTCAGACCATTCGTCTCCCACAAAGGCGATCCAGGTTTGATTTCCGGTGGGGTCGGCCCCTGAATTTTCTCACGTGTGAATTGTGCTAGATGATGCCGTTGGTCGGCGGGTTTACTTGGGGATCTCCCATTTCCACTGCCCCTTCATTCCAGCAATGCTCCATACTTATATCATGTCACCCTTCACCAGCGCTAAAGATCTCTATGTTAAGCGCTGACCAACAATCTCTCACTCCCTCAATAAGCAGAAATATGTTAGTTAAGGCAAAAATCCATGCGTGTATTTGAGTATTGTAGGTATTTATGTATAAGATTTCATAATTCTTTATTGCTGCAAGCATGTGCAGATGCATTCAGGTAAAAAATTTGGTTCTCTGACTGCCAAAAGTTAGTTTCAGAATTAAATTTAGTTTCAGGTTTGACACTTAATTTAGTTGCTGAATTACATGATATGAACAATGTTCTAAGAGACATCTTAAGAGTTTAAAACTTTTAGCCACCAAAATTTTATTTTGGGTTTGGCACTTCATTCCATCACTGATCTATGATAAATGATCAATGCATTAAGAGATTTTTAAACTATTGGCCTAAATTCTTTTAAAGAAATTATCTTAATTATTGCCTCTAGTATTTTCTTTGTTAACTTCGCTATGTGTATTGCTTGACTTTCATTAAAATTCCCCAGAGTACATTTGGCACGTGTTTGTATAGTAATTGTGGGTTATATTTTATTACATTACTACGTACAGAGTATGTAAATTTAAAGTTGTTTGTATCTGCCATAGCGGTTTGTGTAGTGTTTAGGAAATTTCACATCAAAAAATGTTGTACAGTTACTACAGGCTTCATTACTAGAATTTTATTCTGTTTTATTGAATATGCAAATGGTTATATAGCATATAGCAAACAAGTGCTGCTAATCCAAATTAATAGGAATGAAGGCTTGTTTTTCAGATTAAATAAAAAAGTATTTGCATTCTGCACTAGCTTTAGCGAGCAGAAAACTTGACAAAGTCAAGAGAGTGTAAGAATTAATGTAGGCAAGTTAATACACAATATTGTACTGTAAATAATGTCAAGTGGAGCACTTGGTCACTAATTATTACTCTGCAAAAATTAATTAGAATTTGGTTTTGTATTTTTCGTTACGTAAAGTATTTTTCCTCGCACTCTCACTCGTATTACACGGAATGTCTGTAGTGGTTATGTTTGGATTAGCGAGACTTTACTATACTTATTTTTCATACTTTACTGTACTTATTTTGCATGCTCGTGGAAAGTTAAGTTTGGTCTTATTTATCCATTTTTAGTTTCCATTTTTCTGGTATCTCAGGACGAATGTTTTTTTTTTTTTATTAATAATGATCCTAAATTTTTCAATAAGTCAGTGAAAACTGAAATCATGTTATAACTAGAAATACATTTATCAAATACGTGTAACACAAATGTGTACCAACTAGCATAGAAATAGTGTAATAATTCTTTAGTGTGGGGTAAGAAGGTGCAAGTCTATCAATGCTGTCCATTGAGTCTTGTGCCTTTCTTGAAGATTTTAGTGTGCGTGTAATGGAGCACAATCTCAATACGTAAATGTGCACCGTTACCCTTTATCTCATCCTCGTAAACAGTAAGAAGAGTGCAATTTTCAGTATAATTTCACATGGCTTGTGATGCCAATGAACTGAATATGTCAAATATTGGTCTAGTATAATAAGTAACAACCTTCTTTTTTCACAAATACTGATTGTTGATAGAACTCTTAACATGCAACAGCATCTTTTCTGAACTTACAGGCAATGTACATTTCTCTTTTGTCTCTATAGGTAACACAAGATAAAAGCAGAATTAAAAATAGTGAGGTGTCACATTTAAACACAACTTCACATGTTTCATTTGTGAGAACAGTGCATGTATTTTATAACTTATTTTCTTAGTCTCACTACACCCTATAACAAATTCTTACTGTAAACAGAAACTATTCAATATCCATTTTTGTAAGCTAGACTGTTAATGAAACTCTTAGGGGACTGCTGCAGGTTTGTTAAATTTTTTATAAATACAATTCTCAAAGACATTAAAAACCCACACATTATGGTCTTAAGTCTCTGGCAGCATCACCTTAGATGAGAGAAGGCTGGGGTGAAGTCTGGCTGCTTTACTAGGGACAAACCTGTATCTTAACTTGCTCGAAGAATGGACTAGATGAATTGAGAGTGTAGCAGCAATGGAATGCAAGGGCGGTGAAATGGGAGATCACAGAGATAACCTGGCTGGCCAACAGCAACATTTCCCAGGACCTACATCTCACAGTGTTTTGCTACTCTTTCATGTGTTGTTTCAACTAGCATTTCATATCCAGTACTTATCTTTATAAGTTACACTGCTTAAAGGGTAGTGCTACTATTGAAATAACAAAAAACATACCCACATTCTTTGTTAAAACCATAATCATTATGAAATGTCCTTCGTACAATTTTGTTGTTATTCTGTCAAATTTTGTTTAATTTGCAGTTGACGGTGTTTATAATTTTTTTTTTGAAAAGCAACATATTTTTTGGTAATGTGACCAGGATGCTTGATAACGTAAGGTTAGCCAAACTGTAACTGATCATATGCAAGCAGAGCTTGATTGACTTTGATACAAGCTCGGATCACTTTTTTTAAAGATGCAATTACATTTTACTTTAATGGCGCTAAATGGGTATCTTTTCATAAATGCGTAATTACAATAATGGTACAAAACAACAGGAAAGATGTGGAGTCAGAAGATGTCAAACTTAATGACTAGAAGCATGCATACTTTTTTACTTCAGGTGGACATAATTTTATTGTTTCTGATACTACTGTATGTATATGGTTATTCTTACTGTAGCATTGCCTTTAGTCCATTGTATAAATATTTATTTCATTGAGGCTGTGTCTGCTCAGTTGTCAAGTTTATACAGAACGTACATTATTCAGTTTTGTTAAGTTTTTATAACTAATACGTTAAGAATGAATTTAAAAAATTTGTGTTAGACTGCTACTTCATGTATCTGTAAGTAAAAAAAGAAACTGGCAGATACAGAAAAAATTACAGGGTCCTAGCAAGTTACGAATTGGACAGTTTTTACTGTAATATTTTTCACAAATAATGCTTCACAGTTGACTGTCACATGTCTTACCTGCACATATCAAGATTCATACTTTGACCAGGTTGAAGAATGAAGCTATTAGTATTATTAGTATTACTCATATTAATGTTGGAGGTATTGTTAATTTAACTGCACCGAATGTCTTGCATGTGTGTCACGAGTTTACATGTATTTGCTTAAAGTCTGTTCATGAAGTTTATAGTTCATTCAAAGACTTTTATAATTTCATGATTGCTGGTATTAATGGTGTTAATAACAACAGTTCTTAATTTTGTATGTTGTATCACAATAATTTGAGTTTCATGCTGAGAATCATAAAACATATTTTTCTTTCTGTTTTGCATTTAATTTTATTTAGAAATAATCCCCTTTCTTTAAACATATTTTTAAAAATGATGGCAATTACAGGTGCTTGTATTACCTTATATTTTATAAATGAATGCATTTTTAAGTTATTGTAGTTTAATTTACAGAATTCGTTGCAATTAATTAAATAGTTCTTGGGGTAGCACTGTTATCTGACAATGTGCAGTAACATATGCTAGTTTTGTTTTATTTTTCATTTTACAAGACATTGATGTAGGTATATCTTAAGGACACTTTTTACCAGTTGATTTTTTGTATGTCACTATGCAGTTAGATTTACAACATAATCATTGTCTGGTGACTTAGAAGAGTAACTGTAATGTTGAAGCTTTTGTAAGCTGTAAACAGTAAACAGAATAATTTCTTCCATTATTGTAGTCAACTGTGTATACAAGACAGTTATCTGCTTCTCTTGTGCAATGATTTGTTTAATTAAGCTGGTAAAAAATGATACTTTCTTGAAAAAAAGGCTTTGAGGTTACCTTGCTATTCTGTAATGTGATTTGGTGATGGGCTTTTCTACTAAAAAAAACATTTATGATATAAAAGCTACAAAACAATTTTGTACAGATGGCAGTAATTTTTTCATAACTTGTTGTAAAGATAACATACTAAGTTTATTGTTTTGATGCTTTTACCAACTAACCAACAGTATTTAGTGCCAATTTTTTTGGTAACATAGGTACTGTGACTAAAACTTTTACAGTGGTGCAAGAAACTCAACATAACAGCATGGTTCTTAGTTTTGTTGGCCTATCGTAATAATTTGACTTGGTTTATGCTGAGAAACATAAAATTATATATGTTTTTGTATTTTATGTAGTTTGGAAGTAATCCTCTTTCTTTAAACACGTTTTTAAAAATGATTGTATTACAGATGCTTGTATTGCTTTATGTTTTATAAAATCATGAATTTTTAAGTTTTTTTAGTTATGAATTGCAGATGTATGTGCTGTAATTGGTTCGGGTAATAATAGTAGCATTGTGTGTGAATGTTGTCACTGAAATATGTCAGTGCTTGAGAATTAAACACTTTTAGTTTGCATGAAGTGCGTTACAAAGTTTTCTTGCATGATTTTTGTATGGGAACTACTTCTATCACTCTGAATAATTTTTTTTGCTAGTATTTGTGTCTGACTGTATGAGGTTATAGCTTTTTGTGGCATTTAATTAACAGCACAGTAAGGATGCAACCTGTTATCATTCTTTAACTATGACAAATACATTTTTATTCTATATAAGTAAAGCGGTAGTTGTTCAGGAAATGCTTTGGATTATTTCAATAATCACACAAATAAGAAATAAAAAAAAAAGTTACAATTTGAATTAACTGACGAAACAAAAATATGTATAAGAAGTAGTTTTTAAAATGGCTTGGAAAAAAAAAATACTTGCAAGGACATGTGGTTCTGGTTAGGTTTTCTTAAATGGTTTGCAATAAATTAATTAGTAGGGAATTTTATAACAACCCAGAATTTTTCATCTTTCTTGGACTTGCTTGTGTGATTATTTATATTTTTTGTGTAGTAGTTTGTGTGTAAATTCAGCAGAGTCCTCAGATCTCAGATTAATGTTTACTGTGCGTTCACATAGCTGTTTCTGTATTTTTTTTTAGTTAAAATCTCATTTCATACTGAAAATATTCTTGTTCACAACAGTAATTTGTATTTAAGAAATTTCTTAATATTTTTCCTCTCTGAGTACTGAGAACTGTGCTGTGTAAGAGAAGTCCCTCCAAGCAGCTGGTCAGTTATTGTGCTTCGAGAAACTCACTGAATAGGAGTACAGTGTTGGCTATGTTCAAGGAATAGGTCTTGGTTGACTCACAGTACATACACAGCCTTGAAAATTCTCTAGGATAAAAAATAAATGCAATATATCTATGTTTTTTGCAATAAAATTCAAAGTTTATTTCAAAGAGTATATAGGGTCCTACTTCTTTAAATTCACCCTTTTTAAAAATACAATATATTATTCACTCAAATTTTAATTTTTTGGCATAATCTATAAACCAAGAATATAATTTGTATAAATATTTAACTGCTGTGATTTTGCCTTATGTACCAAAAAAGTAATTAAATTATAATTGTTTTCTCAGGTATGTGCTGGTGTGGAATTTCAATCTTATTGGTACCAATATTTCTGAGTGACCTTAATCACACAAAAGTTTTGTGTTGTTATAACAGCTCTCTCTCTTTTTCTTTCTCTCTTTTTATATGCTCACATTAGATACCTTATATTTGGCTTCATTCTGTTTTAACGTGGTTCAATTCTAATTATAATATTGTGTGAATCATATCTTCTGTTAATATTGGTAAATAAAGTGTGTAAAATGTAATTGCTTTATGAATGAACTGTTCTGCAAGATTAACTTAGCACTAAGTATGCACACCAATCAGCAGGAGTTGATAGGCTTTTAGGATTGTGTCACCATATCCGGGTACCCTCTCAATGTGAGGAAATATAGTACGGTCCATGGGAACATTCAATTTTGTCAGTTATTTAGTAATACATTTCAAATAGCCTACAGTGAATTCCTAACAATACCCTCTCCGGATAAGTCTTGGTACCTTAAAAGATGAATATTAAAAAAATAAATAAATGTTGCACTGTAATTTTTAGAGTTTGAAGAGTACATTATGAATTTAACAATGGTACAGTCTTGGTTTAAAATTTTAACCTTGATTCATCATGCTGTTGGCAAAGTTCATTTACACATATTATCATTGTAGACTACCTGTGTGCATTGTTGAGTGGGAAAAGGAAAAGGTCAGTTGAGTCATACCGGTAGTCTGTGTGATATTTTCAAAGGTAACAGTGGTGTCTATTATTCTGGAACACTAGTACAGACAGCTGTCTGGTATCGGGACTTAATTGGGGACCAAGTTCGTATCTGGACTTCATTGAGGATCAAGTTCATGTATTCATATCAACAGTGTTATCTCCTGGAAACTGTCGTTTTCTACAGGACAGTGTACCATGCCAAACTACCAGGATTTTGAAGGGCTCAGGAATTTGCATTGTTACCATAGCCCTGAAAAAATGTTTGAAGTTAGTTCTGTACCAGAAATTATATTGAGGGTATTAACCTAAACTGGATGAGGCTGTTCTTCTACCTTTTACTTAAATTCCGTGTGTTCTCTGTGAAATACTGTTTGGATTGTGCTATTGACGTTCCACAAATTTTTCTCATCTACTGATCCAGTAAATCGTAAACATCCTAGTGTCATAGTGTTTGGAAGTTGAATTGATTGTCCAGAATACCACTGACAGCCTTACGATATTTGTCACTAGCAGTTGAGGATACTGTCATTATTTAGTTAACTCAAAGATCATATCTGTTAATTTAGTCTGGTATTCTCACTTTCTTTTCGTTTTATATTAATTGCAAGAACCATGTGTAAGTAAAATTGTTATTACTATAGGTCATTCGGAATAAAGTGAACACTAAAGATTTAACCTTTGTAAAAAATCACTAGGCGTTGCTGCACATAATTCAACATTGACAACAGTGACATTACTGCTTATACAGTTGGCAGCGAATTATCGCACGTAGTTCTGTGTAATTTATATTTAAATACAACATTACTGAAAGAATATCAAATGGAATCAACCTCTTCGTATTTAATATACTATAAAATATTTATTTATGATAATATTGACATACTTACTGCCTGTATAAAGTTTACTGAAACGGCGCCAGTAGAAAGTGATGTAATCCGGGCCGTTCAAATTCAACAGTTGTTAGCGAAAGGCATCTAGCGCTACGCGCGCTGACGTAGTTAATTATTTCACCGACAGG
Organism: Medauroidea extradentata; assembly: GCA_003012365.1. Classification (NCBI taxonomy): domain Eukaryota; kingdom Metazoa; phylum Arthropoda; class Insecta; order Phasmatodea; family Phasmatidae; genus Medauroidea; species Medauroidea extradentata. The sequence continues at coordinate 12,135 of PNEQ01133903.1, forward strand.
TGGCATCAGAGTTAGGTTTTCGCCACTTCACTTAACTTGGAAGCGTTCAATGACGGTACCGGACGGTACAAGATGAGAGCGTTGTTGTGCTTGTCAATGTGGAATAAACTTGGGTTTCTGATAAAACACATTCAAAAGTATTAGAAGTGACTGTTTCCTCATTGGTAATATGTAAGTTATGTGTTACGATCGCCAACATGAGTATCTTGATTTAGAAACAGCAATTTTTTTTGTTTCATACACTAAGAAAATACGTTTTTTTTGGTTGAGTGCGTTGTTGTTCATGGCAGTGAACATGTTTGAATTCTTAAATTGTGTGTGTCATTATGGCGTGTTTTTTTGTGGCGGTTTTAAGTTAAAAATTTGATTTTCATGTGTACATATTTACGAGATACGTTACGGCAATAGTGTGGGTCGTATAAATTAGAGTCGATGCACAGAAACCAGTATTAAAAGACGTTAACTCGCAGGTATTTATAACTAAGATTACTATTGGTTATACATTTTATTCAATACCCGTGTATTTAATGAGTAGATATTGTTGATAACATTTTCAGCCCAGTGTAATGTAGATGTAAACATTGTACAAACCTATGTAAATTAAAGCACGTGGCAATGTTTACGTTTACATACCTCGGAAAGATATAAACTGGCAGAAAATAGAAATTAATCAGGGCTTTTTTGAGTGCTCACTTTATCCCGAATCACCTATATTGGTATTTTGGACCAAGTCTTCAAATACTACAGTAGTTGAAGGAATGTTGAATTTGGTGTTCTCCACTAGTGTTGTATAGTTGACTTTTCCTGTGGAATATTTCATCAGTTCATCAACTAATAGATAGTTCAAGCACTTCATTTTTAAAATTTTGATTTGTGTTTTTATATTATGTCGGTGGTTTCTGAAAACCAGATTGTATGGGTTTTTGTGGTAAGGTTTTCATAGATATTTAGAAGAATATACGTTCCTTGCAGGTTTTTGCTAAGTAAGTGCTGTACTTAGCTTTTATGTGCAAAGACAGGAAAGATTGTTCACTCTCTCCATTTGGTTGATGGTATTGTATTAGTTTCATGCTTCTAATTAGCTGTCTCAAAGGTTGTCTCTAGACATGGCTTATAAAATAATTGTTTTATGTCAAATTCTTTGTTTTTGCTATAGTAATTATGATTGTGTGAAGAGTGTATTGAAGAAATATAAATTAACTATTTTTTATTTTTCAAAATTTATTACAGAGAATTAAAAGTACGCCTAAATAAATAATTTGGATATAACAAACTGGGATACCTTATTTTAGAATTTTCATGTACTGTCATATCTATCTTTTAAAAATAAAAAAAAATGCATTAAGAATAATTTTTTTAAACCAAAATCACAGAGTAAAGTTGACCAACCGTGTGTCAGCAGAATATAAAATAATGTTGCTGACAATCTATGAAATGCCTCGGTTATGTTTTAAAAGATTTCAATTTAATTCCAAAGAAAAAGCAACCCTGTGGTTTGATAACACTCAAACTTTTAAATAATAGTACTGGTACATTTTTAGTACATTCCAAACACATTGATTTTTTCACTTTATTTTCTTCTTAGGATCACATGAATCGCATACTTTCTCTTCTCAAGGTTTACCTTCAGTATTGTTAAAAGTGAATCTTTCATGTCGACTATCCAGCACTCTTTTGAGTGCAAGCTCTCATTTAACTAGGTGTGTTCTATTCAGGTTAAGCTTCAAGAGAGCACATGCTAATGTATTCATAAACTGTTCATTAATTCAAATGAATCCACTATCTTTGTGTCTAGTAAACAAAGTATTGCCGTTGGCTACCTTTGTGTTTGATTCCCAGTAGAATAATTGGCACACTTTTCGTCTCTAAGGCATTATTGTCTCTTTTTATCCCATTGTAGTACGCAGTTCGTTCTGGATTGAAGGTCTCTTCATCAGTCACAGTATTGTGATTGAGGGCACTGACATGATAGCCTTAACGTTTCATTGGCATATAGGACACTAGGGTAATGTCTTTTGTGAAACAGAACAGAGCATCTTCTGTGCTGGCAGAAAAATGTTTCGGATTCCTCTTTTGTTTTCCTGATAGTACCTACTCGAGTACTTAAGTGCATAATTCATTCTGCAATTCAGTTGAAGTAAAATACTGTAGTTGTCACCAGTCTTATTTCTATTTTTACCTGGAATTTATTATGACAGGGGTCCGCAAGTACTTGTGTTCGTTTGAAAAACCCTGGTCTTCTGTTGGGAGTAAAGAGCCATACAGTTTCAGGATCTGCTTCAGCACACATGATGTGAAGGAGATTACAATTCAGGCAGCTGTATTATAATGTTGAGCTTCTGTGTCTGTGTTTTCGGTGTAAGTGGGTTTGCTACCCACTTGTACCACGTTTTTACTGTAGTGATTTTTAACTAAATGTTCCTTGTCATGATGTGATGTTTAATCCTTACTGTCGCTGGTTAGTCTCTTCTGTATCTTCTGGTGTAGAATGATTACTGTGAATGGCAATATCGTCAGTCGTCAGATGTCACTAGTCTCCTTCCTCAACTTCATGTAGCCACTGATTCATGGTTGCTTCAAAACAGGGCTAGTCAGAATGAACTCATTTCGTCACTCTGTGGTTGTGATGCATTATATTATCCTCAACATACTGACTCTGAGACTGTAAAAAAAAAAAAAAAAAAAAGCAATGTAGCTGGCACCTACAGCATAACTGAGTCAGGTAATGATTGGAGATGTTAGGGAAGGCTGGTAGATGGGAGGGGTGGCCTATACGAGATGGGAGTTGGGGAAAAAAAGCACATACAATAGTGTGTTGCAGTTTGTGACCTCTCCTCTGGTATTAAGTGTTACAAGTGTAAAAACATTTAATTACAGAATATGCTAATGTTATCTTTCAGTTAAAAAAAATTCTATGTTTGTAAAAAAATGTTACTTGGTGTGGTAGACTGGTTTATTTCAGTATTTTCGTTTCATTTCCCATGTATAGTTTTTGTGTTTGGTCAGTGTTATTAACATAAATAAATATTACAACTAAGAGGTTGCAGCGTATGGAAAAGATGAACCAAACTTAAAAAATAACAGGTTTAATTATTGCTGGTATTGCAGTAGTGGTATGTTATTTTCAAAGTACAGTATGCAACATGGAATGGAAACTATTAAAAAATGTGAAATTCAAAACATTAGCATCAAAAGGTCTAATAAACAAGCAAGTTTAACAAGTGATACCACATCAAAAAATGGTAAACTTCATTGCTACATATTTTTTTTTATATTTGAAAATTCTTTTTAACTATGTAATTTAAATTCTGACCTAAGTTTGTTATAGTTACAAAATAGCCTTTAGTGTTATTCACGTAATAGTGTACATTTTACAATTACAGTTAGGTGTTGGTACAGTGACATTTACATATGTTCAATAAGAAGTACCTGGTCCTTGTTTAGCATCACCTCAGCTACAGGAAATATGCAGTCATGTTATGTTCTGATTATTAGAAGTTAACTAGAGAGAATAAATGTCTATGTTGCAATAGTGAATAACTTTGGTGTTTCAAGGAGAAATACATCAGTAGAATATTTTGTACATATATATCCCACAAAGATGTAAGTGTTCAGAAACACTTAAGCAACTTAAATTATTTGAACTAAAGAAACACCAAATGTAGAGATTTCCTCTGTAACCGGTCTCGTTTCAAAACTATTGTGGTATCTGCGTTCGCCCAATTTGTTGCCCACATTTTTTATTTACATTGGGCATACAGTAAAGGAAAATATCTGTAAAACAGTTCACATACACTGGAGAACTTAAAAAGAGGAACATTGTGATGGCAAATACCATCATCAGTTTACAGGTGCTTTGCAGGAGCTTTATTGTACATGTATATGGATGAAAGCCATTTAAAGCATATGTTTTAAAAACATGGGTTGGTTTTTTTTTTTTTTTTTTTTTTTAATTTTATAAATGTTTATAGTGGGTATGTTGTCTTACAATTTGTACAGTGAACCATTTAAATTTTATTGCTTACTTTGATGTAGACAACTTTTATAATACTGTTTGACAATTTTGATAGAGATGTATTTGATGCATACATTTACTTTGTGGTTGTTTCCTTTGTTAATTATTTAAAAATCTGCCTCTTTGACACATTTATTATTAACAGATATTAATTATAGAGAATAGTTACTTTTATTTTACAAGCACAGTGTTTACAAAAAATACACATTATTTATGTAAAGCAATGCACAAAAATAATTGTATTATTAAAGTGAAAATATTTTCATAGTTCTGTGTAGGTAATTCTTTGTACTGTATATACAACTTGTAAGTATTTCACTCAGTATTCTTCTGTGAGTTTCTGCTGAAGGTAGGTGTAAATACTAGCTGCTGGAGGGATTATCGTTGGAAATTGCTTTATATTGTGTGTGTTGGTTTTGGTTCTGTTACAATTACCACTCTTCTTTGTCTTTGCTATACATATTAACACAATTCACAACATATTCTTTCTTCAGTGCTTCGTTTGAAATAAAAGAATAGTTTTTGTTTTTGGTACAACAATGTTACAGTTAATTTAACTTTGTTCATCATTTGATTCAAGTTAGTTCTCTAATACATATAACGTTTTTATGTACGTTAGTTCTTTGCTGGAAGTTGTAGATTTTTGGGGATTTGTACTCGCAGGAATTTAGTGGCCTTGATATAATAGTGTGGACATTAACATTAGCAACATTTAAAATCTGTATTTTGACTGAAGATACGGCTTTATTTTTTTGTTATGACATCAATTTATATTCTGGTATATTGTAATACTTCACTGTAATGTTAGTGTCGTTTATTGAAAGATTTGACTAAAGCCAGTTGTCGTATTTTCATTGTGTATGTTGTATAATTTGGGCCTGATGTATATGACAATCAAAATTTTTTTAGTAATTTTTTTAATTACTAAATATCTAAGATGAAAACATGAACCAGTTAACCTTTAACATTTCACAGATTATTATTTAATTGCAGCCACAGCCCTAAATTAACTTTTAATAAAAATAAAAAACTACATACAAGGTATTGAACGTGTAAGTAAGTGTTCAAATGTGTGTCTGGATACATATGTACACATGGTGCATCCACAAGCTTATATCTACGTTCTTATGTACGTAAACCTACACTAAGTTCATTTCCAAGTAAAAAAATAATCCTTTTATAACTTTAGATGTAAATACTCATTACTTTTCCCTTGCTCACAATTCACAACTAATATAACAGAGAATGGATAAAACGTAACATTTTGCTTACGTGGCAACCAATTACGTGTTCTGCTTGATCAAGTATAATATATACGTTTTATTGAAAACAGTTTTGAATGAAGATTTTTATCGTGTACTGAAAAGAAAAAAGATGAATTGTGCAAGAATGAAGACATCTGTTTTTTTTTTACAAGCAAAGGTATGTATGGTTTGCTAGCGGTTTTCGTTGAGTAGTAAATGATCTTTGGAGGTTTGCTTGTGATGGATGTTAAAACATAGTGCAGTATCCACTTTTAATGTCAAGTTAGAATGCTGTATTTACAATGCAAGTAGAGAAGTGTAAGATACAGGGCAAAAGCATTGACATAAAAATTGAACATGTAAATATTGATACCTGTATTATAATCATATTGGGAACGTGTAATCATTTTCGATTACCAGATTCAGCATTGTGATAAAATCTTTAATAGTGAATATAGAAAATCCTCTGTACTGTATTTTTAGTGTATATTTATGTAAAGTTTTGTGTATATTATATGAAAGTACCTATTACCAATTGCACACTGTTTTCGTCATGATAAGTTTGTGTGTGTGTGTGTGCGTATGTGTGTGCATGCACGTGCATTGTTGAAAGTCTCAAATCATACATAATGTTACATAAAATAATTAGGGTGATTATTTTATGCATTTGATGGTTAAATTTCATTTTATAAATAATTTTTGATTCTAATAAATTATATTTGGAACAAAGGTTTTTAAGAAGTTTAGAAAAAAACTAGGAGGGTAAGGGGAGGGAGGGACTTGAAATTTCAGCGTATAGTCTAGGATACAATTTTTTCTAACACTTAAATCTACTCTCTCTTATTTACGCTGTCTTTGCAAATTATTTTTTGACTCCCTAAAGGGAACAACTATTGTAAAATCGTCGTACATAGTTTTGGTGATTGTCTTCAATATGTTACCTTGCAGAAATGTTTCATTATTGTCTTCAATAGGTTACTGTGCAGAAATGTTTCATTTTCATATCATAACTGAAGAGTCTGAGGATTAACTGATATCTCTCTAGTGAAGCATCAAACTTTCTTATGTGCAAATTGTTGTACTTAATTATTACTAAGTGTTACAATATTTGCTTCTCATTAAATCACAAGAAAGGATCATTCTACTAAGTTTTGTATTGTTAATAATATTTAATAATTACACATGTTCATGTATAATGTAATAATTTACGCTCATATTGTCATATTTTATAGCGAACTTTACTAAAATCTTAAATTAGGAATCAATGAAGAGACGTTCAGCATAAATAACACTGGCTCATAAGCCGATAATTAGCAGTAAGTGTCCTCGATTTACATCATAAGTTTTAAATCGTTTCAGATTAATGTTGCTAGTATTTGACTGCTCATATTTCAATTTAAATTGTCTGTAATTTGAAAATAACGTTCTTAACCCATAATCCATTTTTGTGCGCCGGAGTTGACATTCTTATGTTCCATTTTTTTTATTTATTAATTTTTTTTATTTACACCGTAAGCTGTGGACGCCTTATGTGACTCAATTTAAGTCATTTTTATGTTTTCAGGAAGCTATACCCAAATGTAAATTGAGATCATACTGTATATATGTATTTTTTTTTGTTGAAAATATTAGGTGATATAGTAAAAATAATTCTAAACAAATCAGTGTGACTCTTGTATGATATCTACTCCCATGTAAAAAAAAAAAAAAAAAAGAAGATTTGTGACAGCAGCATCTATAGTATGATCTTTGAAAGAACTGTGCAATGGGAGTTCATGACTAGATTCAATTTCTTGGACGTACTCCATTGCAAAATTTTGTAATGGAGTACGTCCAAGAAACTGAATCTGGTCAGCAGTATTCAGTTGCCTTAAGGTATTTGGTTCGTAAAGTATATGTGCGAGACAGTAGTAATAATTTTATAAGAAAGCATTGTATGTAATGTGCCTACTTTTTTACAGTTTAACATGAATTCATCTAGTTCTTACTGTACTGTCTTATGTGTACATCCTTAATTTTATTCGCTTGGATTTTTTGTTCTTCTCTTGAGCTCAGGAAGAATATTTCAGTACCACACACTATGGCTAGATGTATTGTTCTGTAAAATTTCATTTGTCTCATTTTCTTGAAACATTGTGTTATTCAGTTTCTGTTATATTCTTTTGGTGATTTCATGCTTTTTTTTCTAGTTTTCTATTTTGTGTACACGAAGGAATCTTGGATAGTATGATACATTATCATCTTGGTTTTCATTTCTGATATTCTCTAAAAATTTGTATAGAGCAGATGACTCTCTCTTACTATGTTATTGTCACATGGTGCTGTGATGACATGATTGTCAGATAATAGTCTGTTGGGAGTTGGTGCATTCTATTTCCATTCTTTTAAAGAGGTAATCTAAATATGAATAAACTGAGATAAATTGTTTGTGACACACAAAAAGTTTCTGGTTTGGCAAAAAGGAACAATTCTCGCCCATCTTTTGTAGTTGTAATGGAGAATTAGTGTCCTGTTCTGTGTACCACTGGTTACCTTGTCATTCAGGGGAGAATTTTTGATTGTTGGTTATGGAGTCTATTCATTTGAAACCATTGTGTGCTTCTTCCACTGCCAAATATTCAATCTGTAATTTTAGACTGTGAACCACACCCCGAATCACTTGGGAAATGTTGGTTTGGAAAGAACTCGTGCTGAAAACATCACACATCATCGGAGGTAAACCTTTGCATTAAAGGTAGCATAATATTATAAAATATGTGTGTACACTGCTGCTGTTCCAGATGGCATGTATGTGGATCATGATGTTAAATTGTGTCGTTCCATTAGTTTGGTCAGAATATAACCATCTGTTTACAACTTTATATTTTGATGTATTGCAAGGATGCATACAGTATGTCTCTCCTACTTGATCCTGTTAAAACGTGTTTTAGGATGTAGAGATACAGACTAGGAGAAACAGACTTTAACACCTGTGTGTGTGTTGTACCTTGGTCAGATTGTTTAGTGGGATCTTTTGTTTGTGTTTTTGTTATCACTTATTCAAGTTGTTATAAAGTAATTTTATCTTGCATCATTCTACTTGAAACTTTTTATTTAGTTATAATAATTTTTCATTACAGCTTGGTTTCTGTGTCACTGCTTCTTCTGATTCTGGAATTTTTAAATATTATTTCTGGAATTGCAGTGCTTTCTTGCAGCCAGTATTTTGCTGAAATAATTTTTCTCTTTTTTTTTTATTGGCTAGTGTTCTATACTTGTTACACTCTCATTCAATACATGTAAAACCTTGTCCCTGCTTGATTCCCCTTTATCAGTCAGTTGGCCTTTCCTCTATTACCCAATTATTCTCATGTAACACTTCTACTCGCCATTGATCTTATTTGCTTCTGACGTACTTCACAAGTCTTCTGCAGCCTGCAAGTGTGGTTGTTTCTGTATCTTCTACTAGAGATCATTTCATAACTTTTTTCTCCTGCTTTTATGGCCCTTAATATTGAACGGGAAAGCATTGTGTATTTATGTGAGCAGAGCCGCACATATCAGAAGGGAGGGGGATGGGGCAATGAGTATCTCCCAACCCACAAAATGTTTGTACATAGACTAGACAGAATAGTGAAATGGAGTCTAGACTCTCCTTACCTTATGTAAACTGCTCAAATAGCATCAATTTACTAGAAATCCAAATTAAATTTTTATGAGGGCCACTGGATCACACTCCTGTATTGGACGAGGAGGAGGGGGGGGGGTATTGCTTTATAACATTTCCAAATTTTGGACCACCTAACATGTTCATTGGTGTATCGTAAAGTTATGGTCGCTGTGGTTCAGTGTCATGTACCTATAACATAATCTAGTAACAAAGCATATAAAACCAAAATTTAAACTTTCGAAATTGACTCGTGATGTTTTGGGCTCCCTCTGAAAAAAGTTTATGTGTGCGACCCTGTATTCTTCTTGTAGCTGCCTAGTAGAAAACTTGCAGTTCGCATACAGAGAATAAAACTTTTAAACATTCACCCTAGAGGTATTAACGCTGCTGTCATTGAATGAAGAGAATAGACTGGTCTGAACTTGCTTGGGAACCTTTACATGTGTAGTCAGTAGTCCAGTTGTAACATGCAATCTCGGGTCCATTTTAAAGTTTTCAAAAATAAGCTTCACAATATTTTCTAGGTCATAGGTTACATCACATTATATGATCCAAAAACTTAGCTAAACCTCAAGAAACTTATTTTTATCTTGAAGTACATTTTTTGACTTTCCAGTAAGCTCTACATCAAATTTTAACTTTAATACAAGGAAAGTTATGTATTTTTTCTGTGCCCTTTCATGAAAAAAATGTTAGTTTCCACAGGTTTGCAACTTTGTTTCACAGAAAGCTCAACTCATTGGAGGCTGTAACTTGGCAAATGTAATGTTGTACACTTCTTTTAGAGCACAATCATAGAATTTTCCAACATTTTTTTCTTTGTTTATTTAACATTTAAGGTTCAAATATTTTGGGTGATTTAGTTCATATGCTTTGAATGCCATTGTCAATGAGCAATTTCCTTTCGGCTGTTAGAATCCTGGTACCTGGATGTAGTTGAAGCTTTAAAGACAAGCCGTGTTCATGTGTCTTCACATACTGTAATAGCCAACATATCAATACTGGTTACATAAGTACCAGCAAGCTTATAAATATTAGGATCTTTATTCATACGAGATGTACTGAAAACAAATGTGTCAGTATTCCGGTAATGAAAACCTTATCCACTTAACACGAATCTCTTACTCGAAATAAGCAGTTGTCTTCAGATTTGTGTAATAGTGTAATCAGGTCAGCTAATTGTGGTGATGTTAATTTTGTTCAAGTCAGCTTTCAGTTATCCGTATTGGTTGTATAACATAAAAATTGTCTTGATCTGTGACTTTTCAGTGATGGTGGTATTGTTTTATCGCATTAAAGTATAGTGTGCCCTTGTACCTTTTCCTTTTTTGCACACTTTTTTGTGCGTGAAATTTATGTTAATTGCTGTCTTAGCAATTTTTTTCGTAAAAATTATGCTCTACAGAATAGTTGAAGAACTGACACTGTTATATGCATGTGTAATGTTCATCAAATTCTGTTTGTGAGCAGACATCACTCAGACAAATTGAGCATTTTTTTAGTATTGTAGCTCTGCACATTTCTTTGCAGTTATAGCAGACAGCCAATTTAATTTATATTAACAAATTTTTATATACTGGTCAGCTAATGTGACGTGCAGAAGAAACAAGTTGGAATAAGTTTAATATAAAATCATATGTAATAATTGTATTTGGAGATTCCTCAAACATACAAGTACCGTCATCATCAGTCTGCATCAATTTTTTTGTAATCTGACATGTTATTTTCCAGTGCTATATCACATATTCAGTTTCATGAACCATAGATCTAATTGCCACAAGAACACTTCATTAAATTCAGGTGTGTATGTAATTATGTCCCCCGCTTCTATAAAATGTATCTGTTTGATTTGTTGTTGAGCACCTGCTGTTGGTGACTTTTGCAATTTCACCTCACGTTGCCATGTTTTGAAGGGTTGATAGCCTGGTAACCCACCTCTTGTGTTCCCCTGTAGATGGTTTGAATGCTGTAAGATGCAGGTTGCTTTATTGAACAGTCACATTTGTGAGCTACCAGCTGAAGTGCTTGATCCAGCCCCACGTGCATACGAGTTACTGGACATTAATTCTTACTCAACATATTGGCCAAAAGTAATAAAAAGTTAGGTTATACTTAAGTGATTGAAGGGTAGTTAGGAGTTAAACCTGCATTCAATAAAATTATATTGGCACACCACATGCCATTGAGAATTGTGGTAAGTATAAAATTGTAACAAAATTGAAAGAGCATGTGTGGTGTTATATTAAAAGCTATGAAATGTGTTATTGGGGTGATTGAGTATGAAACCAGTATTTAAAAACTAAGTAAATTTGTTTTGAAATATTGATGTTCTAACATTAATTTTATAATTATTAGTGAATGCAGTATAGGACTGTGTTGTGTTAATTTTAATTCTTTTTTCTTTTGCAATTTTTTTATAAACTGAAATTGCAGTGTAGATTTATGCTAATGAGCTTCATCTGGCTATAGGTATTTTACAGTAGCAAGTTCTAGCAACAACAGATCTACTAGATTAGTATAAGCACACTCATTAGATCTACAGCCACAGATCTGACATGATTCCTTCCTATTGTTAGCTTGCCGCAATACGTTATTTTGACTTGGCTTGTCTGTAGAGTGTGTGGTGAAAAAGTGTACTTATAGCATGGTTACCTAAAAATAAGATAAATATCAGGTATAAGTGTAGAGAACCTACATCCCAGCACTTGGGCTTGTACCATTGACTGGTTCTTCATCTCCTTCCACTGTTGAGGATTTTGGCCAGCAATGTAAGTCCTGAGTAGAGAATGTGCAAATTTTGCTAGAAGACTAGGGACTAGGCTGTTCCCTGACCTTTCCGACGATCCTCTCCATGCTGGAAATGTCACTGGCAGTATGGTGTACCCCTGCTTTCTGCAAATATTGCTGGTAGGTTGGTGAAGGTGCTTTGGGGTTTGACTAACCATCAGCCCAAAACGTGCATTTGTGTTTTGCTGGTTGCGTCTCAGTAGACGTGAACACATACTCACATTGATAAGCTCATATTGGAAGAAGTGGGAAGACAAAGTGGCCACTCTGAAATAGGCAAAACCTTCCATCTGGTGTAGTTTTACCTGTGAATAGAAGTGCAAGGTAAGGCCAGTTTTTATTGTACTGCAGCTGCTCTGTATGTGTGCAAATAGTTGGTGATATTTAATCGGCTCTATAGGCAACTAATATATGTATCTAGCTGTATGATACCTGAGATGTACTTCCCCATACAGGGCAGTGTAGGGCAGCTGCTTTGACGAGGGGCAGGCGTAGAGACAAACAAATGTGAAATGTAGTGGCAGCCGCTGCATGTGCCTCACCATGTGTTGAGGTTGGAAGTTACGTCATTTGAAGTGCTGAATAGCTCAGTTGCAGTAGGGTTTGTATGAAAAGTTTAGGTTGGTGCATAATTGAATTTGGAAATCCCACCCGTCAGTAAATTACAAACCTCTATAAATAAAAAACATATGAGTTCAGGCAGTGTTTCGTTTATCTAAAAGGTAGAAATTTTAAACAGATTATCATTGTTAGCTAATGTGACTGGACCATTTGGTATAGAGTGTAGGTACAAAAATGTAAACATTCTAGTGAAAAGTTCTCAGTTGAGATGGCATATGCCTTGCTACTATGTATGTCCAATCCTTAATACAGCTACTTGATTAACAGTGCCTGTTGCCTGCTTCAAAAATTTTATACTTAAAAAAGAAGAAAACAATAGCATAGGAAAAACATACGTAATCCTAAATTAAACCCTAGAATTTCATCACCACAAAGTTACTTCTGAAAAACATAAAAAAGAAGCATTTCTGCATTGCACTTACAATAAATAAATGCCCATCATTCACGCCACAGTTCCCAAGGCTAGACCCACTGCACCCCAAAGAATTTTCCATGTTTTTTTTTCATCTTCCTCTGTTTTCCATCTCTGCATGACTAAAAAAAAAACTAAATCTCATGTTTACAAACACTCGCAGACAGCTATCTTGGCAGAACTGCCACCAACGTAGAACTTACTCTGACTGTTTTCTCGCTGTCATCATGGTAGCTACTGTTCTCTTTCTGTCATCATGGTAGCTATTGCTGTGCCTTGGCAGAGTGCTACTGTGGATCTAAACTACCAAAGAACTTATAAATGAAATGTTATTAAAGAACAAACTATTGTTGATGAATCAAACTAATAATTTGACACAGAAAATAACACAAAAACAAACAATATTTGAACTGAAGACAAACAAAGTCAACCGACCGGACTATATCTGCAGAACAATAGCTAAAACAAATTACGGTAGAGGCTGACCAACGCACATCAGTAACCAATATCATGGAGAATTCCAGGAATCCGTTGTTACGACAAACTTGTCAGCACCAAGGATCCGTAGTCCTTGGGCAAAATTGTAACACGTGAATTTACTCATCCTGCAATACAATTTACGAACAACTAAAAACTGCCCAAAACTTCATTAATAAGCAAAATACAAGAAAAGTTTGTTTTAAAAAAGTATGTAAATTTTTATTGTGATCAGTATGAAAACAAACAAGATGGAATAGTAATAAAAAGTGTCTACTGAAAATTCCTATCTAAAAATTATATTTAAATTTTTAATTTATATTTTAGTACTCAAATGATGTCCACAGTTATTATGTTGGATCTCGTGGTATCGTGCTGTGCAGTTCGCCCTGCACAGGTATACTACAAGTTTAAAGACTAGAACTTGTGATTTGAACTATCTCCTGAGAGCTCTTATTTTGTGTGTTCTGCGCCGTTCCTTTGATTTCCTTTCCCTTTTGACTCTGGCCAACTGTGTTGTTTGTTCCCCTCCCTCGCCTCTTGTTTTTTTTGGTCCCTTCTCCACTATACTCCCCCTTCTCTTCACTCCCCACCACCTCCAGCGCTCGCCAGCCTGCTGTCTCGAGGCAAGTCAAGTATTCGCATCTGGTCGGCCGACAGCGGTGGTACCTTCCTAGGTTGGTTAGTGTTGTCGTGCATGGTTGGTCTTTCTTTGTCTTAAATTTGAACGTTTCACTTTATTCGAGGATTGGAAGGATTTAGTTTGAGTATTTGTTGGCTTCGTGTTGCCCCTGAAATGTTTGTCGTTTATTCCTGTCGTGAGAGTAACTGCTGCTAGGAATTTTTTTCTGGACCTTTCACCTATCTCATTTCCTCGTCAGGCCGTTGGTTCCATTCGTGATATTGTCTGTGCTTGGTTTATCAGTTGGGTTTGCATGTTACTGAAATGTATGTAAGCCCACATGGTTTATTTATGATGATACAGTTGTTTATTGAAATTGGTTAGTTTTTTGGATTTTTTAGCAGACTTAAAATCTTTTTATGGTTAGTTATTTCTGCTGGTCATTTTGGAAACTTTTTTATTTAAGAGACGTAACAGTACAATGCCTAACACATCAACTTTCAAATACCTCAAGCAAATAGTAAACAAGGCACACAGATTTTTGTTAAAAATTTTAGTAAGGATAAATAACAATATTTTGTAGTGTGTCTGCTTCAACACTGAAGAACTTTGAGGAAATAATCATGCATTTAAATTGTTAAGTAGGGGAGGTAGTGCCTAAGCACTTC
>PNEQ01133904.1:0-26614 GCA_003012365.1 Medauroidea extradentata
CGCGACGTGCTTGCCAGCAGGTACCGAATTTGCATCTAGGTAGTGCTGCAACCGCATTAAATATGACTCCACATCGTCGGAATTTTCGTCGAATTCCGAAATTGTCCCAAACATCGGCATACTGGACAATTACTTTACTTTTCACCGCGTAAGTTCAGACTCGTCGCCACTGTTATGTATACAAGTCCGCGCCATCTTCCCCACTTCTGTTGCCAACCTTGCAACCACCGTATGTCCCTACACTACAATACCCTTTTAACAAAATTCACTTGGACTGACACCCTTTTAACAAAATACACTCGGACTGATACCCTTTTAACAAAATACATTCTGACTGATACACTTTTAACAAAATACATCCATCATCTCAATGAAAACTCTGCAACACTGTTGATACAAATATCTATTATAATATACAAATGTTTCAGTTGTTAATTTACAATGTTAACAATAATGTATAATCAAATACATAAACAGAAGTAAAGGAATAATATTGATAGTGCCTTTAGTTCATGTCTTTGTTTACCCGCTCACAACACTCTCAAATAAACTGTTAACGTAGTGTTAATGTTCCACATAGTCATTGGTCACACACCTGTGAGAAAAACTTCAAAATCAACAGAGTTTTACCCATTTTCAATGCAATTATCCACTCACTGGCCACTGAAGAATGTTCTCATAAAATTCCACATTGTTCACAAGGAACATACTGCATCATTTTTTGGCGATCTTTGATCTTGGCTTCTTTAATGGGAACACTACTTGATATGTATGCACGTCTGTCAGGGAAAACAATAAGCTCACATCCAAGTCTCATAAAAAAGGCATGTGGGATCAGACCATTTATTGTAGCGTAGGCTGTAATGTAACCTTTTGTGCCATGATGGTACACACAATGATTTAGACTACTAATGCCAAATGTTACTGTTTCCTCTTTCGGTTTCTGCTCAGTTTCTTCTGAAATTGTGGTTTTTTATAGTACGTTTTCCACCACTGTTTGAAGTCTAATATATCTGATGCTGTAACCTCTTTAACAATAAAATTCACTGGCCTGCTACTTTTGACGATGAGCTTGATGACTTCAAAAATGCTGAAAATTCTATCACTTTTCTGCAATCGTTTTGATATTACTGCAAATTCTCTATCACATGGCAAAAAACTATGCCCTCTCACAGGGAAGAATTGTTGGATCGTTTGAAATCTACCTGTATCAGTAAGTGAAAGAAGATACCTGGTAAGGGTCTGGTTTTTTTTATTTTTGCAGGCAGTTGTCAGTAAATAGTCTAAGTTCTGTGAATTTTTGTGGGACCTGCTTTAAATAATCACGCATAAACGAACAAACTTCATCAGGGCCTTTCCTACCTTCACCTTCGTGGTATACATAAAAGGAGCTGATTCTAGCCTTAATATCAGTGATGCAAAACACATTGACTGTTAACTGACGGAGGTTAAAGAGTTCTTGCACAGGCACTTTGGGAAGTACTATGTTTTGCATGTAATAAAATGCTAGAGAGAGTACATTGTCTTCTTTGTTAGAATCTTGATTTTGTTCAAACTGTAGTGCTCAATAGAATTTCCTACTCTTGCAGTTATGAACCATTAACTCTGCCACTGCTGCACGTTTAGCTACGTCATATAAATGAGGCAATCTGATTTTCAACTTAAGCTCTTCACACATGCAGCAGGTGTCTACCTGGGGCCTACCAAATCTATGGTTGTAATTCTCCTTGAAAAAAGACTGATAAAAGGAATAGCTGACTTTCACATCATACTTTTCAAGGTATAATTTATGCATTGTTTTTAATTCTACGTCAGCACTCAATTAGTACTTTTTTTCCCAGAATAGTGGGGTTCTTTCAATGGAAACAACTCAATATGTTCCCTCACTTTGGCTTTCTTGGTAGAAGGAAGACTATAGCTAACAATCATACCCCTTTTGTCAGTTGGGGTTTGTCCTTCCTTTTCAAGCTGTGCAATTTGTCTTACCCTTTTCGTAGTTACACCACAACCAGAAATGAAAGCTTTGAAACAAACATCAACCTGTGACCTACCTACCAGCAAGTGGTACTTAAAACTGGCTGTGTTTACCGTGGTGACTCCATCTTTGCACGTCTTCTCTTAACACCTTGAACATCTATGAGTCCCAGCAAATAAATATCCTGCTCATTCTTTGTTAGTATATCATGAAACTTTGTGAAGACATCTATGTATTTATCTTCTCCAAGCTTTTCCAAACACTGCTTCTTGCATATGAAACCATAACCTAAACCCTTTACTTTCCAAGAAATTGAGGTATTAAATACATTATAACCACAATAATAACATGAAAAAGTAAGTTCCTACTAAGAAGATACAACACTAATTTTTAGCAAACGTATAAAATAAAATCTTACCCGCATGACACTCCATGGGTTTTGGCTGGAACGTTTTTCCTTTGTAGTTTGTGTGTGCTTTGCCTTTTAATTTGGCAGTTTTAATCATATTCCTTTTATATTCACTGGGGTTATATTTCTGTTTGCATTCATTTACTTCTACATTAACACCTTAACCGATATTGCTTTCACTCTTATTGGTATTATAATACAACATAAAATGTACTGTCAGAAAAAATTAACAACACACTTGCACTCTAGTTGTATTTTGTTAGAAAGGCATCAGTCCTGGACTCAAGCTGTTTTAACAAAAACCAGACATTTCATCCACCTCCACCATGCTAAAGAATGTGGGTGACTGATGCTGTTGTAACACCAAATGATGGCTCTAAACTGTAGTATAGGAAACCTTCAAAACATAGAAATCACCAAAATTGTGACTGAAGCCCTTTCAACAAATCACGATTCAAATACGTTCACGATTTTCTCTTGCCCTGACCTTCAACTTATATGGTCTGCTGTTTTTTCTTGCCAGTGCACTAGTTACAAAATAAGACCATTTTGTCACCTGTTTAAAATATTAAATGTTTTTAATTAATTATTTTTAGTTAACTTCTTGTAGTTAACACTTTTTATGTTATTTAAATTTGTTTTTCTGACTGAAGCACATTTAGTTTCCTTGTACGAGACTTTTGTTTACTTTTTAAGCACTATAATTCTGACTATTTATCAATGCAAGGTAAGTTCTGAACTCAATATTTTTTTATTTAAAAAGTGATTTGTTTAATGTGAACTACTTCCAGTGACAGGTTTCTTGTTTGATATTATTTTCATTTATTGTTTTTACTGGTATGATTGTTCACTTGTGAGTAAGTCTGCCCTTGCATAGAGAGCACTGCAGTCACATGGCTGCTGTCAATACGCACTTCTCAAATACTAATTACACCAGGTCCTAGTGGAATTCCCTAGGCCCTTGTATACATTTTATGTGATGTAAATTTTTAACTTCACTACTTATGCTAAGAGTATTTATTTCTTTTCTTACATCACTCTAAAGAGTATTTTCATATTCTTAATGCATATTAAATGTGTTTCTACTCTATTTAAATTTAATAATTACATTTGAAGTGTGTTTTGTTTAAATGCTTTTAGCATTTGTGGTTTATGATTTCTCTTGTGAGATTTTGCTTTTGCTGTTTTGCAAGTTCTCTATAGATATTATATGAAGTCAAGACAGTACACAAGCATGTATGGAGCACTGTCACCAAGGCAACAAATAGGGAAAATGACTATGAGAGAACCAAAACTGACATTATGAAGGAAACTTTATCTCTCTCGCAGACAATGTGATTGTATGTGTAGTGTAGATAGGGATAGTTCAGGGCGAGGGGTTGGCACCAGTGCCTCCATGCCATCAGTGATCAACATGGCATGACGTGGTTCAGTACATAACAGTTTGGCGACGAGGAAAATATAGTTTCTGTGTGGAAATGGTGCGAATCGGCACAATAGGCGAATTCGTACCGGAGAAGGAATTGTGGGAGTCCTATCGCGAGTGAATCCAATTTTATTTCATTGTGAACAAAATTGAGGAATATGTGTCTAAACGGGCGGTTTTCTTCACTGTATGCGGGGCGGATCTCTACGGCCTTGTAACATCATTGTTGTCACCAAGGTCCACGGATTCTGTGCCCTTGACAGACGTGTTCGCAGCACTTACAAATCATTACCACCCACAGCCGAGCAAGATTGTGGAATCTTTTAAATTTCTCAAGCGCGACCAGCGGGATGAAGAAACTATTGCAGTTTATGTGACGGAACTGTGGCGGTTAAGTACAAGCTGTAATTATTCCAGACTTAGAACACATGATACGGGACAGACTGGTTTGTGGAGTGAAAGATATAGCTGTGCAGAAGACCATGCTAGTTAAGGAAAAGTTAATCCTTCAAGAGGCGATAGACATCACAATGGCAACCGAAGCAGCGGGAAGGAATATGGCAGACTTGCGTGGCAGTGGAGGAAAGTGTCCTTAAGGTGAACACGGGTAGGCCGGCAGCAAGCAGTTGTGGGAACAGATTATGTAGAGAGTGGGCACAAAGCAGACACAAGTAGAACTGGAACGAGTAGTAGTGGGAGCAGAATACCCATGGCAGGTGGTGCGACAAATGAAAGACTTGGTAAACCAACCATGGAAACATGAGGAACTTGGGCATGTTGGCCGTATAATGGTAACCATGCAGTCGATCAGTGCCGAAATAGAAATACCATTTGCAGATTCTGCAAAAATAAAGGACACATTGAATGAGCTTGTCTGACTAAAAAGAAACAGCAGTCAGGTTTCGGTAGAAGAGACAGAGACCAGGAAGTACAGCATGTTGAAGTGGACACGGCGGGAGTAAACAGGGTGGCAAGAGTATTCATTGTACAGTATATAATTACCACAAGCTTTAAAAATGCCATTGTCTGTCTGGGTCCTCTTCAATGGCCAGCCATTAGTCATGGAAATTGATACTGGAGCACGTCGCTCAATCATCAGCTGGAACACATACAAGTCTTTGTGGCCTTATGAGCCAAGTTTGAAGAAGGAAAATGTGGTGTTGCACACATGATCCAGTGAACACCTAAAAGTGCTGGGGACCCGAGAGGTAGTGGTACAGTTCAAGGAACGCAAGGTAGGGAAGCTGGAGTTGTTAGTAGTAGAAGGACATGGGCCAAGCCTGCTGGGACGTGATTGTCTAGCACCACTGGGAATTAGTTTGGTAGGGCTGAATAAAGTTCAGGAGGACTGGGCTGAGAAAATTGTTGCAGAATACCCATCAGTGTTTTGCGCTGACAAGCTAGGTAAATACACAGGTCCGCAAGTCAGTATAACTGTTCTGCAAGATTGCAATCCGATTTTCAAAAAGTGTAGGTCTGTGTCATTTGCGTTGAGAGAGAAAGTGGGCAGTGAGATTGATAGATTAGTGCAAAGAAGGGTCTACGAGCCAGTGGCTTTTTCAAAGTGGGCAACACCAGTGATTCCAGTACTAAAAAAGGATGGGACAATTTTATTGTCTGCAAACTACAAGGGTACGGTAAATAGTGTTAATGTAACAAATGTGTACCCATTGCCTACAGTAACAGAAGCAATAGCGGTGTTGGAAGGAGGTCAGGTATTCTGTAAACGGGATTTAGATGACATTTTGATCTCGGGCGGTGATGGAAAAGAGCATGTATGTCGCGTTCGTCAGGTCTTGGAGCAGTTAAAGCTGGACTGAAACTGAAGTGATCCAAATATGTTTTTGGATTAGATTCACTGGTGTTCCTGGGACACAAGATTAACAAAGAGGGGATATGCCCACTCTCCAGTAAGGCAGAAGCCATCCATGAAGCATCAGAGCCTGCGAACAAAAAAGGAACTCCAGGCATTCTTAGGGCTACTCAACTTCTATGAGAAGTTATTGCCCAACAAGGCGGATGTGTTGGAGCAGCTACACTAGTTACTGGACAAACATACCCAATGGTGCTGGAGGGAGGAGCACAGTACGGCATTTCGGGAGGCCAAGCAGCTGATTCAAACGGAACAGGTACTGGCCAATTATGACTTGAATAAACCGCTTGTCCTGACATGCGATGCGTCAGAGTACGGCGTAGGAGCGGTACTAGCACATGATATGGGCGAGGGTACAGAGACCCCCTTAGCGTTTAGCAAAAGAACTCTACAGAAAGGTGAGCACAATTATGCACAGATAGACAAGGAGGCATTGGCTGTAGTGTTTGGGGTAACGAAGTTCAAACAATATTTGATAGGAAGGAACTTCAAGGTGATAACAGATCACAAGCCACTCTTGCAGCTTATTCACCCGAAAAAGTCGATTCCAGAGACCATATCCCCCAGGCTGTTGAGATGGAGCCTGATGTTAGCCACGTACGACTTTGATCTAGAATACAGGGCAGGTGCTCAGATACAGCATGCTGATGCCCTTAGCAGACTGCCTCTCCCTAGTCCAGAGGTACAGGTACTAGCCCCAGCAGATATTCTGATGTTGGAAGTGGAAACGGAGGAGTTAGTGGATCCCACCAAGATAGCAGCAGAAACAGCGAATGACCCCCTACTGAAGCAAGTCATGAAGCATACGAAGAAGGGATGGCCAAACCATGTGGTAGAAGAAATGCAGCCTTATTTTGTACGCAGACAAGAACTTTCAGTACACAAGGAGTGCTTACTGTGGGGAAATCGGGTGGTTATTCCGCCGCGGCTTCAGTCAGAGTTGAGCAGATTACTTAATGCAAACCATGATGGGGTGGTACACATGAAGGCAACGGCACGAAGTTTATTCTGGTGGCCAAAATTGGATGCTACCATCAAACAGTTCGTGAAAGAATGCAGAGTATGTCAGCAATTCCAAAATAATCCTCCAAAAGTAAAAAAAGAGCTCGTGGTAGCCACCAAAAAGACAGTGGTCAAGGTTACACATGGATTTTGCGGGACCTTTTCAAGGAATGACTTTCCTCACTGTGATTGATGCGTTGTCTAAATGGCCGGAGATAAGACGTGTTACAAGTGTGTCCACCAGCACTGTCCTTCATGAGTTTAGAGACATTTTTAGCTGTCATGGATTGCCAGATGTCATCGTGGCAGACAACGGAACAGCGTTCATATCACAGGAGATGGAAACATTAGGAAAAAATGGAACAGAACTTATATTTGCACCTCCCTACCATCCGTCGAGCAATGTACTAGCGGAGAGAACAGTGCAGACCATGAAGCAAAAATTGAGGAAGTTGGTGGTTGATGACTGGAGAACTTGGCTGGCTCGAATTCTCTTGGCATGGTGGACAACACCTAGACAGTTTGAAGACAACACATGGACAACACCAGCAAGGCGGTTAATGGGACGACCTCTACAGACGGCCCTGACAAGAATTCATCCTCGAACCAAGACCAGCCGGGATGACGAGCAGGTTGTTGACTCCACAGTGGTGCACATGCGACAGTTTACAGCAGGAGATACGGTTTGGCTCTGTAACTATGTTAGTGGCCCTAAATGGATACCTGGTTGGATCATATCAACGGAAGGGCTGCTGATGTACAAGGTCAGGGATGAGCAGGGATGTCAACATAGGAGACATGTGGATCAGCTACGAGTAAGAGCTTGGCGGCCTAAGGGGATCCAAGAAGTAGATGTCAGCCAGGAACAAATAACACCTGGGCTATTGAGGCGGTAAGGAAACAAGGAAACTTGGAAGCAGAGGGCTACACGAAGCTACAACATTGCAGGCGAGGGACATTGGACAGGGGAACAGAGCTTGGCTGCCACTAAACTGAGGAAAAATGGGAAAGAAGCTGAAGGAGAAGCAGTAGTGAGTTTGACGGACACAAACCAGAACACCGGGCGGGGAAAAAGGGACGGCAGTATGTGGAGACGTTGCAGCGCAGATGCCACAGGGGTGTAGTAAGAACACAACCAACAAGAACTGCAAGTTGACATTTACCCTAGAAGACGTTCCGTTCAGAGGATTCCCTTCCAGCTCAGAGAGGGGACAGGGCCAGTTGAGAGCTTCAACATGCCAGTGTGTGCCCCCAAAGAAATTTGAAGACTTTGTGCAGTTTTAAAGGGTCAGGAGTGTTGTATGTGTAGTGTAGATAGGGATAGATAAGGACAAGGGGTTGGCACCAGTGCCTCCCTGCCACCAGTGATCAACATGGCGTGACGTGGTTCAGTACATAACAGTGGTATGTTACTTAAATGCTACAATGATCACTGTAATATGTGACGGGAAGTTTTACAACATTTAATATGTGTTATGAGATTTAGAGCTTTGATTTTTGTGTGAAATGCAGTACTCCAAGGGAATTCAGGGTACTTGGGGCAAAATGGATTTTATGAATAAGTTAAAAAATTTACCACATATTGTCAGTCTACATTTAGCATAATTTATGTGTCATCAAATTACCAGTAAATATAAGCTTTTAAATATAAATTATTAACGGCACAAGGGCTTGGGGTAATTTGTCCTCCTCATCTTGTGGACAGCCATGGCATAATGTTGTGCTACCCTGCCAGGAGTTGTCATCCCTGTTGCGAGGCAGTCACGTCTGTTTTGGAGGAAGCCATGCTGATTTTGCAGGCAGCCTTAACGAAGCTGTGCAACAAACTTAGCATGTGCAGAATCCACTCTGAGGTAAATGCACACAGAGAGTCAACTCTTCATCTATTTCTTATTATAAAGTTAGTTTTATTAATCTGGAATAACTACCTATGGAACTGGCAGGACTTCACACTACAAATCTGGTGTTCGTACGTTAAGTATTTTTTGTAGCTAAGCTTTTGCTTGTTGTAACAAAGGTGCAGGAAGACTGTAAGTTGTGCAAATGCAATATTAAGTCATAAGGGCCAATGTAATATTTGCTACAAGCTTTTCCATATTTATTTTATAAAACACACGCAGTAAAGAATTTATTAACATGAGGACACAGGCATGGCATGTGGCCCTCATATCACATGTCGATGCTAGGAGGCAGATCCTGGGCAAACTTTACAAGCACGTGTGTGCCATCATCATCACTGATCAAACCCATCATCCAATTATTAACGAACAAACATGCCCTGCGATCTCCACATTCTGGCCGGGTGAAGTCAATTGGGTAACCTTCTGTAGTTAACAATGTGGTTCATAACCAGCTTCACAGGTCTTGGAGCTAACAAACAGTTACAAATACAAAATACACAATGCTGAGTTTTCGGAACCCATATTAAATATGACTTTAAAAATTCAGATAACTATAAATTGTATGTAATTATTGTTTATACAGGACTTAATAAGAAAAAACTGGTCCATTTATATTATTTCAGCACAGTTCTAAATAAAATTATGTAGTTTATGTATAAAAATGTAAACCCAAAAATCTCTGCTTGGATGCAACTTCAAACTTAATTTGGCTAAAGCATAAAGTATATATCTTAAGCTTACAAATGTGCCCTAGCTTGCATTCTTCCTAATTCAAAATTAACTAAATGCAGGTATAAAAAAATGGCAATTTTTTTTATTTAGTAGAAGGTAATAGTCACTGCTGTTGCAACTCTACCCTGAAGATGGAGGCTGCAATGCTCTCCGAAATGTCGGGAAGGAATACGACAGTGACGCAACTACAACACAGAAGCCTAGAAGCTACTCAAACCCAATTGTTATTTATTAAAACATACTTCCAGAAATTTGCTTCCATCAATTTCTGGAAATTGCTAACTCATATATATATTTTTTTTTAATTATCATTACATATAATGATTAGATTCCAAGGCATCAAAATAACCAATAATTAGTCACATTTCATAAATAAATATTTAAAGGAAAAAATTATGAAATGAGTACATACATGAAAATAAAGTCATCATACTGCACACAACTCTGTCTGTTAACAGTTTACAAATTTAAGTGAAATTCATTTTGGTAGAAAATATTGAAATATTTTTAAGGCAGAGAGTGATTTAATTAAAAATAAGGACCTTCATAGTAATACAGATACAATTTATAGCAAAAAATATTCTTAGAATGCTAACAGTTGCAGTGTGACACTAGAGTGGCAGACAATGCTACAGCAAAAATTGGTACATGGAAACATTTTATTGGTCTAACAGTAAAGAATTTCCCATTAGGCCCCATTTCAATTTGACATATTAAAGAAGATTAAGTGAAGCTGTTGGAATAATGCATAGTTATAACAGAAAAAAATTATAGTTTCTGGCCTTTCAAGTTTTTATTACAGTGATACTTTAGAAAATTATGATACTGACACAGAGTAATAAACTATAAAATCATTTAAATTAATTCATAACAAATCACAATAACTTAAATTTACTGTTTTTACTAATATATAAAATTAAAATGTAATACTTGCAATAGGCAATGACTGTGATAAACATTAATAATTATAACCTGTACAGGCATTCAGCTGTTGTACTGATTTTAAATTGACTATTCAATTTTGAAAATAACATTAATTGGCCTCAGCTAATATGCATCAATGTTGTAAAAAATGGGTAAACTTATCTATATACCCATTTTTGTGGTGATATACATATTAGGAATAATTAATAAAGCAGAAAAGAATAAATTATATAAAACACAATCTAAAATATATAAAATTTATGAGCCACGAAATTAATCACCACAAACGACCAAAATGTTTGGAGAAAACAGCCAATGATTTGTTGGAATGGACTTGCATGACTCATATGAATGAATATTAAAAACAAATATCACTGGATGAGAATTACATAGTAGTAAGTGCCAAAATTTACGAAAATGTAATATTACTATGACAAAGTTTTACAAACCAATCAAAATGTTCAAACTGTCACACAAATAACTTTGAAGCACTAATATATTTTTGTATACGTTGGTGCTTATACCCTTGCTATTCTCACCCAGTGATATGTCAAATAATTTAAAATCTATACAAATATTTTTTTTTTGGTTATGAGTGATTGGGGATCTGAGGTAACTTGGTTGAATGGACAGTAGTCGCTCTGTCATCAGGCAACTGAAGCCTTAGTGTATTGGTACTCAAAACACCACTGGTAACTGCACTTGTCTTGTTTGAATTCCTTGATGAAGAATTATGGCCACCAGACTGGCTATCACTTTTATCTGGAGGAGGCCTTGGCAAACGGCGCCTCAACCATCCATGACGTAAGGCAGCTGCTGGTGTCATTCTTGCATCAGGATCCCACTCTAGGCAACGACGAATAAAGTCTAAAAACTGTGGATCATCACAGCCATTAAGAGCTCGACGAAGATCTCTAGAACCAGGTGGACCACGTGGCTTTCCCCTACGAGATACACCCCCACCCAACACTGTTGTACCATCAGGTAATGTAGTAGCAGTACAGTAACGTGGATACCCTTTAGAACTAATGAAATTTTTTGAACGTTTGGAGGCATCAAGAAGTTTTTGAGGTGGCATTCCTAGTAGCTCAATTATGCATGCTAGTTGATCTGCTTCATCTTCACCAGGAAGCAAGGGATATCCAGTCAACAGTTCAGCCAGAATACAACCCAAGCTCCACATGTCAATAGGCATTCCATATCGGGCACCTAAAATAACTTCAGGTGCTCGATAAAACCTTGACTGAATATATGTGTACACTCGCTGTGTTTCATAACAGCTGGAACCAAAGTCAATAACCTGAAAACAAAAAAAACACAGGAAATAATGTTACTTCAAGTTAATAAGTAACTTCTCTACATAATACAGTAATCCTCCGAGTTACGAAACCTGCGACTTACGAAAATTCACAGTTACGAAAATAATTACGAAAAATAATCCCCGCAAATGATCTGCATGCCTGCCTAGAAAGCAGTGCGCATCTGTCTCTCTCTCGGACCACGTGTCATTGACTTCGCGGTGCACATCTGTCTCGCTCACATTGCGTGACCTTGACTATAATCACGCAGAGCACATCGGCAGACTGCAGTATCCCTTGTGGTCTCGTGAGGTGTAGAGTTACAGTAGTGTAGTTCACAGTAACTATGTTATCGAAACGTAAGAACGAGCGCTCTGAAAATCCAGTTAAGAAAAAGAGACGTGTTTTTACATTACAGGAAAAGCTGAACGTTATTAATATGTATAAAGACGGGAAAGGGAAAACACTTTCAACAATCGCGCGGGAAACGCGTCGCCCTGTTTTGACTGTAGGTACCATCCTGAAGGGCGCAGTTCGTATCGTTGAAAGTATAAAAGGTGCAGTAACGTTAAACAGTACAATTATTACTAAGAAGAGGGTGGGCCCAATTTCGGAGATGGAAAAAAATGCTGTGTCACTGTATCGAGGACATGATACAAAAACAGATACCGTTGAGTTTTTTTACTGTCCAGGAAAAAGCTAGATCATTGTATGAAGATTTGCTGAAGAAAACTGACAAAAAATACACGGAAAGTACATTTAAAGCTAGCGCAGGATGGTTTAAACAATTCAAGAAGCAAGCCAACCTCCACAACATAAAGATAACTGGTGAAGCTGCAAGTGCAGATGTGGATGCGGCAAACTACTTTCTTGAACTGCTAGCGGAAATAATCGAGGAGGTGGAATATTTGCCTGAGCAAATATTTAATGTGGATGAAACTACTCTGTTTTGGAAACGGATGCCGGCACGGACATTTATTTCAAAGGAAGAGAAATCGACGCCTGGTTTCAAAGCTGCAAAAGATCGCATCACTGTTATGGTAGGTTGCAATGCTTCCGGCGACTTGAAGCTTAAACCGTTTACAGTTTATCATTCCCAGAACCCGCGGGCATTTAAGAAATGTGACTTGAGTACGTTGCCTGTGATTTGGAAAGTTAACAACAAGGCATGGGTTACACATGCGTTGTTTGGAGACTGGTTAATCAATAATTTTGTTCCTGAGGTAAAGGAATATTGCACACAAAAAGGGATCCCATTTAAAGTGCTGCTACTCTTGGATAATGCACCTGGTCATCCAGAAGATTTAGACGATGTTCATCCTGACGTAAAAGTCATTTATTTGCCTGCCAGAACCACCTCACTCCTGCAGCGAATGGATCAAGGTGCTATTGCGACACAATAAAGCGTACTACCTGCTGTGTACATTTTCACAGGCAATCAAAGCGATTGGCAGCTATAAAGAAACCACCCTTCGTGACTTTTGGATAAGGTACAATATCCTAGATGCATTAAAAGACATTGCATCATCTTGGTCTGAATCACAGGATTCAACACTGAATGCTGTGTGGAAAAAATTGTGTCCAGAAATGGTTTAAGACTTCAAGGGTTTCGTTGATGGAAAGCCGACTGAGACAGATTCTAAGTTAGGAGATTTTCAGCAAGCTACAAAGATGTGTGTCAAGCTGGCACAGCAATTAGAGCTTGAAGTGGACGCAAGTGACATCAACGAGCTTCTTGAGAGCAACAGTGAGGAACTTACTAATGATGATCTCATTTAGTTGGATGAATTACACAATTCAGTTGAAAATAAGCCAACTGAGTCACTAACCAAGAACAAAAAACCGTTCACAAAAAAAAAAGTGACTGGCAGAAATGTTTCAGTTAATAGACTCGGCGCTATTAAAGTTAGAATCTATGGATTCTGACAATTAACGTTTTGAGAATGTTTGTCGGCGTGTTTATTGTGATATCTCTAGCTACAAGGCCATCTACGAAGAAAAAAGGTGTGTGACAACACAATGAACACTCAACATGTTTGTGAGACGTTCTCAGAACGACCAACACCCAGACGATCCACGACCTTCAACTTCCGGAGAGGGGCGGAAAGAAATTGGTACACAAGACTCCCCACTGCCCTCTAGTTTAAGTGATGAAATTTCCAACTCTCCTTAGTGCCCCCCCCCCTCTCCTAAAACTAGGAAAGGCGAGAGAGAGAGAAAGGTCAGAACTCTGCAGTGTTTATGCATGCCCACCTGCCCCTCCCCCAAACAAAATTACGGAGATACTGTAAACACTGACCCTGCCTGTAGTGACATGAACTCAGACATAAAATTACGTCAAAGTGAACCTTATTGTTTAGTGTTACATTTCAGTGTAGGATATCTTATGTAGTATGTTTTGTGTTTCATAGTTTATTCATCAAATGTGATTTTTGTGTTTCATTATTTATTTATAAGTTAAGGCTTTCCAAGGTGCGTCAAAAAGTTGAAACACACTGCTATTTGTAAGTAAATGAATGTGGATAGTTAACTACATAGTAAATATCCATTACTACATGCCCCTCATTTTATATTTCCTAGTATAAAATGCTCCACATGTCCACCACCTACGCCACTTTCAATCTACACACAGTCGTTTACGTTACACTTCTGCGGAGCTTATGCAGCAACAAATGCGAGCGAGAAGATATTTCCATGTGCGTCATTACTGCGATAGGCATCTGGCTACGTGTGCACTACAGTCGCTGTGCTAGTGGGTTCAACCAAACGTTGCCACGTCTACTGTCGGCGTGCCGATGGATGCAGAGTTGGAAAGTCTCCCGTTACAATGCCGAAGGACTATTGTGCCGCACGCACCACACACAAATAATATTGAAACAACATGTGCATGGTACTTCTGTTAATGTTTTCATTCTTCCTTAATTATTTCCTTTTGGTTTTACAAATACAGTAGAATACATTCTTCATTAAAGAACATCACACATATAAATATATAAGTTTATTGCGAATTTCCATAAGTACCGAACCTACAACTCAACTTACGAAAAATTTGAGTTACGAAACGGACTCCCGAACGTAACCTTTTCGTAACTCGCGGATTACTGCATATTATTTAATATTTCTTGACTCCTGATAGGACTTTAGAAGATTAAAACCAAACTGTTACTACTACAAAAATTTAATTTAAACATAGAGTTCCTCGTAAAACTTAAATCTTAGTAACTTTAACATGCATTAAAAAAACTAAAACAGTATAAAATTATTGTTTACATTCAAAATCCGCTTTGATAATTTTTTTAAGACAAAAATACTAAAACTCATGCTTGTGAAAAAAGCTACACCATGAAGAAATCATTAGAATGGAAGGAAATATTTTAACAAATTACACAAAAGCACAGTCTCAGAATAATGTTACAAAAATACATGTAAAGCATTACAATGCTCTAAAACCCTCATTAACTGAAATAAAAGTTGCTGTGGCATCAAATTGAACAGGAGTTGGATTGGTTTCTACGGAATCATATGCTAAGTTCCCAGATTCACAATTTCTTGATATTCGGTGCTAGGTGAAAATGACTGGGTAACTGCTAAGTAACTATTTCCCAGAGACATTTAATACACAGCATATTATGTTTACATGCAGGTCAGGGATGATGTAATATTTGCATTGCTTCAAAGACTGTCAGGACAAATCTAAAAACACACGGTCTTGCACGGTTTTGTTTGAAGACAGGTAAATTATATGATGAAGTAAGTTTATATCTTTAGCCTTTACAACTTCCATGTTGTAAAGGTCGCTCTTGAGTGTGTCAATATTTCATAGCAGCCAAGATTACTCATGATAGCAATATAATATTGGACAATGCATTTTGGGAACAGCACTCACCTTGATATTGTCAAATGTGTTAACTTACAATGTAATTAAAATGAAGTTGGACTCATCAAAAAAACATGTTTCCCCTCTGGGTACCAGCAGGAGTATTCATGAGCTCACCGCAAATTAAGTTATTGATGGTTTTGGCTTGCTTTAATCTTTCACACACAGTCCCCGGCAAAAGCAGACCATGTAAAACCTGTTTTAATATTCACTATAGTTCTGCTAACAATTGATATGAAGCCGAGTGGTCCAACACTGCCACGCAGATGAGGTGTTTATCATCTAAATATTTTGTCACATTTCAAGAAACTGCTCTACATATACAACTAGCTCCGGCCTCTTCAGTCCACTGCTTCCATACTGTACTTCCATTACATATTCTCTCAGATGGGAACATTTTCAGCACACTGATAATGAACACCTAAAATTATTTTGATTCACAACAGTCCTTCCTTTAAAAACCATTTTTTCTCTTGTTCAGAAAATGCTGATGATTGCTATATACACATCTGCATGTCATTCCCTGTTTTCTATTCGCTTGGAGTTTCATATATGTGTATGTTTTCTTTATGGTGCTGTATTTTTCACACACACATGAATGTATTAGCATCAAAGATTAAACAATAGTTGTAATGAATGTGTACTACTTTATGGCTTGAAAAACATGTTATCCAGCTGAAATTTAAAAACAAAATAAACCTGCAGTAACCACAATTTATTAACTATGCCCAAAACTTGGCTAAATTTAGCACTCTAATGAACATCGTCAGGTCTCTAGTGGTGCTGAAGTCCACTTTTATTAGGTCGTAGATAAAGGTAAGTTTAGTGAAAATAAAACCGACCAAATTGTTTTTGATATAATATATACACTTCTGTTAAATATTTTTGTTAATTCTTTTACTTCAAAATATCTTAATTATTTGGGAACTATCACAAAAGGACAGACTTAAAGAGGGCGTGGTACATAATTCAACAATAATAGCATTAACCTACATCTGTAGGTTTCTTGCAGCCTATTCGCGAAAATTAAATAATAGCAATCCTAGACAATAGTTTTAGCCAACGTTTTAAACAAAATGTTTCCAGTGTTATGAACTTCTGAGGCACAATCTCTGATGCCGAAACCTCTAAGCATTTAACTGCGGCGCAAGAGATCACACGTAACAAATTAGTAATTTTGGATAAATATTTACTCAAAGTTGGCAAATACCATTGTCTAGGATTATTATTGAGTATTTTACCCATATTGGCTTCGAAAAAAGCGTAGAAATCAATTAATACTTTCAGTGTTTATTTATCTACCACACACTCTTAATAGATTGGCAAAATTAACATTTCGTGGAAATAAAATTATGTACTTGTGTTTTCGTATTATAAAATTGATACTTCAAGAAACATGAAAAACAATGCCCAGCTATTTATACAAGTACATTTCGACTCGAAGTCGAAAGTCAACCACATTTTTTGTCACAATAATTAAAGATAGTGTTTCAGGTACAAAATTTTGAAGACTTTTTTTAAAGTGTACTTTATGTTACATCACAAGAAATGACATTACAGATGGTTACACAAAACTTTACACAAGGACAGGAACTGAGACAGGCATAGGCTATGGCCTATGTAAAGGAAACATTCCAACATTTGCCTGTAGCGATTTCGAGAAACCATGGAAAACCAAATCAGAATGTCCGGAGCAGGGAATAAAACCCAGACTCTCCAGAATATGTGTCCACCATGTAACTGTTGTGCCACCTTGATCAGTTTGAAGGAGACATAATACAGCAATAATGTAGTACAACATGCTAATTAAATCAAAATAATTTTACATAATTGCACATACTAGCAGTAGTCAGATATTTTTTTGTTTTCGTCATGACTGATACAAGGAAGTGCTGCTGCCTCGTGGTAATGAAGCAATAATCAGCTCAGCATTTAATCTGCAGACTCCAACACAGTGAGGTCTGGGAAGAAAAGCATCAGAGCAATTTAAGACATGTGGGAAAAGTAAACAACGAAGTAGAGGAAAGAAGATAGGCATATCAAAGTCTTTGTTGTCCTGAGTAGGATGAGATGACCGGAGACTGTGGAGGCTGTCTCTTCTCACTAGCTAGCCTGGTTGGTACCAAGTAGGAAACATGTACCATCAATTCACACTTCATCAGAATTACTACAGAAATAAATCATAGTATTGATATATTATTCTAAATAATCAAAATATTTTAAGGTTTGGTTTAAAATGACAATAGAAAATTGCCTGTTTTTAATACATTTCTTTAATTAAGAGGGAATGTTAGACAATTTTATTGTATTTTCAGTTTTTGAGCCATAACATTAATTTTTTTGAAGTTAACATATAATACTCTTGCAATGATTCTACATGGCAAATTAATGAAAGAATCCATTA
Source organism: Medauroidea extradentata (assembly GCA_003012365.1). Classification (NCBI taxonomy): domain Eukaryota; kingdom Metazoa; phylum Arthropoda; class Insecta; order Phasmatodea; family Phasmatidae; genus Medauroidea; species Medauroidea extradentata. Next base: position 17,822 of record PNEQ01133904.1, read on the forward strand.
TTCTTTATGACAAGCAGTTTATCAAGAATATGTCCTGTGCTTTATCGAAGGGAAAATTTTGATAAAATAATTTGAATAAATGTTATGACTCAAAAACAAAAATTCAATAAAATTGTCTAAAACTCCCCATTAAGATCAGTGTCATACTGATGACAAGGTTTCTATGGTAGAAACACAGTGACATAGTGCCTTGTCTAATAGAGGTAGTAATACTGGCCATTTCTACCACTGATGTTGCTGGCTGGTGCAGAGTCCAGCATATATTCAAGTGTAGCCTGTCAAAAAAGAGTATATGGGTTGCCCATTTTTTCAATCTCTTCATCAATGGCTGAAGATACTAGTAGCTTTCATGCTATTTGATGTCAGAAAAAAAGAAATTGTCATAGCATCCATAAAACATATAGCACTTATCTGGAGAGGAATTCCACACACTATTTATTCAATGTAAAAACAATCCAATTTTTTTCTCACTTTTGTATGAGGGAGTAAAGAGATTTTGTTCATCCCATAACATCTAGGTCTGAAGCATCAGAATGAAGGGGCAGGGGAAACTGCAGATCCTCGAGAAAATTACCCAACCAGCGGCATCATCTGAAACAATCCCCACATGCAAAAATTTGGGGACTGACCCTGCCGGGAATTGAATCTGGATTGCCTTGGTGGAAGGCAAGTGCTGCTCCAGCCACTGGGCCACCTGAGGCACCTTTGTACGAGTGTTTCAAGTTTTTGCAAAGTAATTTAATCAAAATTATGTACAATAGAAAATTATGTACAATAGAAAATCATTAATTTTTCACCTGCCATACTATATATTTACACCTAACGGTAAGATATATGCATTAATTAAAACACTGATTAGATTTGTGTTTCATAGGTACTGCACAGGTTGATCAAGCTAACAAAAATCATTAGAAATATTCACATTAAAAAATTTACGGCATTTCACAAGAAGGGTTTTTTTGGTGCATTACTTGCACTGTGATAAAACATTATTACAACCTACTAATTACTAAAGTAATTTCTAAAAAAATCAGTTCTCACACTGGCTATAAAATATTGGGCATTTTTAAGTGTGGTTGTGTGATTAACAAAGGATGAAACATTACCAATGTACTGGCCATGTTATGGAATTGAGAATGTAGGCTATTTTGTAAATACATATAAGTACTGGTAATTGCATTGTAAATATACAGAAATCAAAGGGCATAAAATTAATGTTCTGTCTTATAGCCATTTCTAGTTACTTGTAAATGTAAAAATGTTTATTTCATCAACTATAAAATTCTTGTTCTTTCTACATTTTCGTATTGATTACGAAAGTTGTAACAGTGCTTTGGAGATCTACTCAGTAATTTAAAACACATTTTAGATTTAATAGTGTATACTGTGCTAATAAAATATTTGCAAATCACAGGCTTGGTAATTTAAATTTAATTTATGTAGAACAATCCAATGTTTATGATTTGTGGCCGTTAAACAGTATCACAACCATCTGTCTGGATATTTTATAGTGTACATTTGGTCAGAATATTGCATTAGTGGGAATGAATCTACTTTGCCACTGTGTGATGTCAAGGTAACTCCCTCTCCACCATTTTGACACTGAGCTAATACTGTGATGCTGTAGAGAAGAGACGTGAATTAGGGGCTGCGATTGAATAAGGGCTGCAGCCCAAGTTTTGAGAGGAGATGAGTTCAGGAGTGAAAATTTAATATGCATGGGCAGCATCAGAGGGCAGTAACTTTCTATAACCCGTTTTCAGCAAGAACTTAACAATCTGAATAAATTATTTTTCCAACAAGAAGAATGTGAAGTGGACAGAACCATTTCTTTCCGTTAAGTTTCGCCGTATGTTGTTTCAAACATGTGCCTTTTCCAGAACTTTTAGTGCCTAAAAATGCAGAGTAATACAAGGCACAATTTCTTTTTGTAGTTCTATAAATTATCAAAATATTGTGAAGCATTAAGCAACCAAGTTTGAATAAAACTAAGGTTTTCTAAGAGTTCAATGGTAACAATGTTTCTTGCAATACATCTATTCACTGAGTCCAGTTCATGTTCCCCTAGGAGAAGATTTAGTACATCTGGCTGCCCAATGTTGCACTAAATGCTGTGGGGACAACTTCCTTCACAGCTGGCGGAAAAGGGACATCAATCGCAGCACGCCATCAAAAGAAAAACAGGCCCTGAGATATAGAAACCTGATAGCTGTCCGCATAATAGCCATGGGAGCAATGCGGTCAAAAAAGCAAGTTTGAAAAAAAGGTTGCACTACAACTCTCTTGTAACAGAAAAACAGATTTGGGTAAAGGAGACACTGGCACAGAAAGACAAATTGGGAGAAATAACTTCTTTGGAATCAAAAGAAATATGGAGGGTTGAACAAGGAACAGGGGGTAAAGGTATTGCTAAATTTGGACAGTAAATAGTTAAACCATTAACAAGTGATGTAGGCCAAGGAAAATCAGTGACTAGATATAAAGTAAAATATAGCAGAAACAAAAATATCAAATATAGGAGCAATTTGATTCTAGTAGGAAAAAAAAAATTTGTTCTAAAGGAATGTGATAAATAGTTCATCACATTAGTTGTTGGTTTACTGTTTTCAACTAATTTTTATTGTTTTTGGAAAAAATTGTTTAATATTTTTTGTCAATATTTAATTTGTTTATTGATGTATTTCTGTTTTATGATTAACACTAAGGATTGAATATTACAAATTATTAATTTACTATGTATTTTTTGTGCTATAGATGGATCTCAAGCATTTATTAATTATTTTTTGCTAAATCTTGAAGTAGGCACATACTGTATTTTTTTGCTACACGTGGGTCTCAAGCATTTATGATTTTTTTTTCTAAATCTTGAAGGAGGCACATACTATATATATATATATATATATATATATATATATATATATATATATATATATATATATATATATATATATATACAGCGCTGCGATGCTGAACTTCACTAGTTATGTTACATGGTGGAGCACTGGCTTTAATAATGTCAGCAATTGTGAAATTGCGTAAAATTGTGTGCCAACACGTTTGCTCATTTGCGTGTATGGTGTGTTGCATGAAGGAAGTTGTGTAGTTCGTTCGCAAATGCCCAATGAGTCGGTGGATGTGTTTGTTACGTCATTGCACTCGTTGGTAGAGAATGAGTACAAGTCAATGCAAAATTAAATGATAAGTGATAGATTAGTAGTAGAACTCTTGCACAAGAGGTTGTCAAAAATATTACAGTTAGATGCGACCCTAACGTTAGAAACGGCAGTTAATAAAGCCAGGCAATCAGAAGCAGTAAAAATACCATAGGTGGTGGTTCAGAAGGCGAATTACGACATACCACGGGAAAAAATATATAGATAGAGTGAATTTATGCACTGGTAGTCAATTAGGTAGACACACACCAGGGAAAACAAAAAAAAAAAAAAAACAGTAGTAGTTTTCAGAGAAGTTCAAGTAGAAAAGAATGTTATAGATGTGGAGGGATGTATACAAGGGAGCACATGGAGAAGTGTCCAGCTCTCAGAGAAAGCTGTAGAATTTGCAAGTATGTAGATAGGTCACTTTGGAAAAGTTTGTATATGTGGAAGAAATTCCCACAAATCAGAAATTCAAGGGTCAAACCAATCCAGTAGTGAGTCTAACAAATCCAATAGTGATTGGCACTTAGATGTGGTTAAGGGAAAGATATTCAGCTAACCCCGGAGAACGGATATACTTGTTGGTGGACAAGTGGTTCAGTCAAGATTGATACAGGGCTAGACGTTACAGTGGTACCGAAGCATGTGTTTGGCAGTCAATACAGTAAATCACACCTTGTAATCAAACCTGTCAATACTCAACATTAAGGACCTTGCAGTGTGCCACTGAAAATTCAAGGTAAAATCACAACAGCAGTGACATGGTGAGGTAACACCATTATCGAGGATGTGTATGTCGTTCAAGGGTTGAAGGAACTATTATTGGGACGATCTGCTATAGAGTCGTTAGGAATTCTTCAGAGGGTAGATACGGTTTATCAGGAGGAAAACAACTTTGACCCAATAAAAAGGTATCCACAACTTTTTAAGGGTCTAGGCCTAATGTCAGTTACCTATACAACTAAGATTAAGGAGGATGGAGTACCTGTTTCGTTACAAGCCCAAAGAAGAGTGACCTTGCACTTCAGCCAAAACTTAAAATCAAGCTACAGATACAGTTACAGATGGGCATCCTTCTGTGGACATCCCTACAGAATGGTGTTCAGGCATTGTAACTGTCCCAAAACAAAATGGAGAGATCAGTTTGTGTGTTGACCTTACTGCTCTTAACACCAGCGAAATGGAGAGATCAGGTTGTGTGTTGACCTTACTGCTCTTAACACCAGTGTTCAAACGCAGCGCATAATATTGTCAGCAGTGAATTATTCACCGGCCCAGCTTCAAAATGCTTAAGTGTTTTTCAAACTGGATGCACATTGTGGACACTGGCAGGTACCCTTAGTAGAGGAAATCTAAACATCTCACTACATTCATAACCCCCTTTGGCAGATTTCTTTTTAATTGGCTGTCATTTGCAATCACAAGTGCACCTGCATTTTTTTTCCCAGGGAAATAAATTGTATCCTTGCAGGTATTCCAGGAGTGATTTGCCATATGGATGATGTGTTGGTCTTTGGGAAAGATGAATCAGAGCACTCTCAGAACCTAGACAAAGTTCTCCAGAAATTAGAGGCAGCAGGAATCACCTTAAATGACAAGTACATGTTTGGGATGAATCAGGTTAAATTCTTAGGACGTATTGTATCCAGTGAGGGAGCAGAAGCAGATCCAGCTCAGATCGAAGCGATCAGGGACATGCCACACCCTCAGTCTGTCACTGATGCCAGACAGTTTCTGGGGATGGTCAACTATGTGGGCAAATTTGTGGCTAATTTAGCCGAAGTCACGGCACCAATTCGCAAACTACTAAAAGAAAGTAACACATTCTTGTGAAGAGAACTGCAAGAAATGGCCTTCAAAAAGGTAAAACACATTCTTTGCGGCCCCCCAGTTATTTTTCACTACGATCCCAATAAGGATGTTTGAGTGGGAGCAGATACCTCTTCATATGGGATAGCGGTGGTATTCAAGCAACTAGATGAGCAGGGGGTGTAGAGGCCAGTAGTCTACGCATCCTGATCACTATCTACATCAGAAAGGAAACACTTGCAAATCGAGACGAAGGCCTTGGCTCTGACTTGGGCATGCGACAGGTTCTACATGTATATACTAGGCTAAGAAATACTTCTCATTACAGATCACAAGCCCCTTGTGTCTATACTAGGGAGTAAGAATATAGATGATCTGCCACCAAGATTGCAACAGTACAGAATGCGACTCATGAGATACATTTATGTGAAGCACATTTCAGGAAAGCAATTTTACACTCCAAATGTCTTATCAAGAGCTCCTATCAAGGGAACCGAAGATGATGTTACCTTAGCAGTTTATGAGATTGAGGAACATGCAGCACACTTCACGAGACAGTTTCCAGCATCAGATGAGCATATTCAAGAGGTGAGACAAGCAAAGAACTCGGATGCCACTTGCAAGAAGCTAAAGAAGCTTGTTTTGGAAGGGTGGCCTAACCGATCCACACAGGTTCGTCTCTCATCTCACGCATATTGGAAGGACCAAGGGGAACTCACCCTAGTGGAAGGTATACAAATGGAGGGAGTAACGTTAGTCATACCAATCAAGTTATGAAAGGATATCAAGGATTGAATCCACTTGGGTCATCTAGGCATCGAGAAATGCATTGAAAGAGCATAGATGACAGTTTGATGGCCTGGAATGAAAAACGATATCAAACAGAGGGTCTCACACTGTGAAGTCTGTGTTAGAGAAAGAGCTAACAGACCAGAGCCCTTGATACCATCACCACTATCTCCGATTCCATGGGAAGTTGTAAGAATGGACCTGGCAGAATGAGAAGGAACAAACTATCTGGTCATAACAGATTATTAGTCAAGGTATCCGGAGATATTCTCATTGCTAGACAAGACTGAATCAACTACAATACTACGATACAAGGCAGCATTTTATTGCCAAGGGATTTCCAGGGAGGTTCGAACTGATAATGGCCCACAGTACAGCAAGCAGATCGAGATATCCATAAAGCAATAGTCAGGGGGAAGCAGCAGTCAAAAACACTAAAAATATCACTAAACGATCTGCAGACCCACAGCTAGGGTTATTGGTGTACGGGAACACTCCTCTCACTAGCCTCAAATACAGCCCAACCCAATTGTTGATAGGTCGGTCGCTTCATGATGTACTACCAGTTGCATATGAAAATTTGCAGCCCAAAACTGTTGACAAGGAAAAGTTTGAAATCATATACAAGGACGTGAAGAACAGACAGAAGGCACATTTTGATGGACGCCATCGAGTTAGAGAATGCCCTTCACTACAACCACATGAAAGGGTGTGGATTACAAACCTTCAGAGGTGTGGGGAAGTTATATCAGAAGCAGATGCACCAAGATCATATCGAGTACTGTCAAAATTTACGAATCATTAGAAGGAATAAATACCACTTGAAACCAGTGCTAGGTGAAGATGAAGATGAGCATGGATATGTAGGGTGTCATCTGCTTGAGGAGAAGAAGTCCACCATCAGCGCTGTGCCACGAGAACACTTTGCAGCAGCAGCTGCCACAGAGAGCACTAACCAAGCACAGCAGAGATCATCGTCAGCTGAGAGAGTCAACAGACAGAAAATGGACTTTGAGGCAAAAGAAGAGGAAGGATGGAAGGGATATCCAAATCCACCAGCAGCTCAGGAAAATGGAACACAGACAATACTGATAATAACGCAGAACGAAAGAGAAGAGAAACCAAGAGAAAGACTGAATTATAACATGAAGGCATTCCTACAAGATTTCCTTCGCGTTAAACTTTAAAATGTGATAAGAGAATTGTGTACTAAGGGAAGGGAAGATGTGTTGCATGAGAGAAATTGTGCAGTGAAGGTTGGTGAGATTGGAGGCGGGAATTGGGACAGTGAAATGTACGAGCTATGGAGATTGTGTGTTATTGTAGTATTAATAATCTTGACCAATAAATACAGAAGGTACATGTGGGTAGTTCAACTACTCTTGTAAGGATTTACTGCGCAAGAAGGAGGTTTATAATATCAGCAATGCAAAGTTTTGGCTCACATTCCAGGACAGCTGTGGTCAACTTCAGTTAAATCGTAAGTGGTATGTTTGGTCTGTCTACAACAATTTGTAAGGAAGCACGAGCTTGGAGAAACAATAACTTATATGTATTAATATTATTACAAAATTGTGTAGTCTGATGCACACCAGTTACTGTGCTTCTGAGAGACAAAGGAATTGAATTTATTACTTCATTTTAAAGAAAATTAGCTGGCACTTATCAAGCAGAAAATTTGTGTGTTCTGAGTTCTATACTAAATAAATGTGCACAAACTATGAGGTTATCATTACCATGCATTCCTTTGTATTGGACACTAAATATCATGTTGCCACATCTAAAAGTTACATAAGAAAGTTGAAGAGACTAATACATTGTGCATACACCACATTTCCAAACATTGGACGACAATTATAGTCTGGCTCATGTAAGAATTCAAAATTACAGTTCTAAAGGCTATCCACGTGTACCTATTTTTACAGTCACACATTTTTGATTTTTATAAAATGGACAATTTGAGAGGAAGTTGAGTGTCTTTGTGCGAAAATCACTTGTGACAGAGGAAAACATTATTTATTTCATGGAAACCACTGTAAAAATAAATGCCAACAGAACTGTCAAAAAGTGGAATTCTTACACGAGATGGACTATAATGTAGAGTGGTGCACAGAAATTTTTAAAAAATCTATTTAGACTAAGACTGTTGTTCAGGGTGGTCACCAAATCTGAATGTTAAAATTCATGCATTTTTCCAGGTTTTCAAGGTCCAAAATTTAGTTTTACAAGGAATCATCTAAATAACTAAACTGTAGGACAGTAAATAACAAGAATCACTACTCATCGTGTACCGGCCAAACTACAGATTTTAGATATAGTTAATTGATGAAAAATGTTTCTAGTGACGTAGCCTAGTCCTACGCAAAAAAAATTTTGTTAGGTTAGGTTGTTAGGTTAGTTTAAGACAGATTAGGGTAGTTTAAGTTTAATTACGTTAGTTTAGGCTAAGTTAGGTTAGGTATCCTAACATGATCAAACATTAGGTTAGGTAAAGTCAGGTTACCTAACCTAATTTAGCCTAAAGTAACCCAACTTAGTCTAAAGTAACCCAACTTAGCCTAAACTAACATAACTGTGACGAAGCTGAAAATCGTGATTTTCTTTAGAATTAATTTTTTTTTTATTTTTTTCTTATGATGCAGTCTATTTTCTGATAAGTTGCTTTTATTTCATGGTCTATTCCCATGTTGGGAGTGAGTATAGTCGAGTTTTTGTGGTAAAGTATGTAGGTTTCTCAGATATTTTTAGGCTTGTCCTGTATAAGTAGTTTGTCTGTGTTTCTCGAGAACTCGGGCCGCAGCCAAGCGCTTGGGCGGGCGGATGCAGTCACGGGGCAGTCAGATGGCTTGCACGCGGGATTGACGTGTGCACATTCCTGCGTGTTCCAGTGGTTTTCCGTGGCGTGTCGTCCTCGTGTCCTGATGTGTTTTGCTGCGTGTCTCTGAGTTGTTTAGAAAACGTTTTAAAAGTTTTGCGTAGTTGGTTTCTTTAGCAGTTTTATTGTTCTGCGTCGCTGTTCGTTAGCGGTAGGAGGAGG
>PNEQ01133905.1:9720-37619 GCA_003012365.1 Medauroidea extradentata
TTTTTTTTTTTTTTTTTTTTTTTTTTTTTTTTTTTTTTTTTTTTTTTTTTTTTTTTTTGCTCCTTGTGAGGGATTTTGTCTCTCCTTAGCCGTTTGTGAGTAAATTAAACTCACCACCTCCCTACATGGACAAGTTTGCTAACGGTAATAAAGCAAAAGTTTCTTTTTTTTTTTAGTATTTAAAAACAACATATATATATATAATTATATATACATGCATATAATTTCTGCCAACTTTAAAATTGGTAACGTAGTGCACTGATATTGTAGTTTCTGATAGACTGACCTCATACTCTGTTAAGGGTATGGGCTCAAGTTTTTCCTGTTTTTGAGAGAATATTTAAGATTGATTTGTAAGTTGTTTGAAAATTGGTTTTACAATATTGTGAGATTTTTTTAGACTGATGGAATTCAGGTCTTAGCTAATTTGTCAGTTAAGGGTAGATTTCATTTACTGACTTATTAGATAGCATCATGCTGTAAGTTTTCTCGAAACAATTTGAATTTGTAAAAGGAGTTCGTAAGAACCGCAAAGAATGATCAAACTATATCAGGTCCCATTTGTGTTTCAGATAATAATTGCCAAAAATGTAGAAACTTGGTCTGGACACATTTTGATCTATGTTAGGGCATACATCTTTACGGTAGAAGTTGTATGTAACTATGTACAAACTGCTACACAAGAATTCACTTGATAAAAATAGATGTGATCGCAGTGGAGGCTCGTAGATTGTTGCCAGGGAGTGCACAAGTTGCAGAGAACTGTATACTGGTGTGAACGTGCCGCCGTATAACAATGACCATGAAATATCTACTGGCTACTTATTGTGTTGTGACCAATCAGTAACAAGTGGCACCTACGTACCAGCGTGTCAGTGGCTGCAGCGTCAACTAGGGCACAACCCTGTACTGCTCTTTGCAACTTGTGCACTCCGTGACAACAACCTACGAGCTGCCACTGTGAACAGAGCAGTTCATCTTAGACACCCAGTTAACTTAAACTTATTTCCCTACACTGGATTACGGTAAAAAATGTGGCACACAGCACTCAATTTCCAAATAGAATAAAGATCATAGAATTTCGTATTTGAGTTTTAAACAGCCCAGCAAATGTAATTATTTGAAGTTTTGGAAAAATGTATTAATTCCACGGAAAAAATTAGATATTCTTAATTTTTGTCAGAATAACATGGAAATGTCACATAAATTTGTTCCTGGCATTGTGCAGCAACCTTGATTTGATTTTGGAGTTTTTATACACATACATATTTCTTGTATGTTCATGGAGTTATCAAATGATGTCTCTGGAAAATATCAACCTGTTCTTGATACATTTTAATCAAGGCTATTTTTTTTTCTTGTCAACACAACTTTAACTGAACACTACAACTGTTAGCAATATATCTGTTACATGTTTGACTTCAAGAAATTGTAAAAAAATAAATAAATAATTGAAAAGCATTAAAAGTTAAGATATTGGCAAAATCGTCAAAAATTGCAACTGTAGAGTTTGAATTGTATATCCAATCATCCAAGCAACTGTTGTTGAATGTTCCTTAACCACTGCCATAAATTTTAATGCGTTACCTATTTTTGTTTGCGAATTGATAAGACTGACATTGGGTGTTGTGTTTCGTAAGTGGTGTTTATGACATCTGTCGTGTATGTTATTGTTTACATTAAAATTAATTTATGGAAGTAACATACTTATGCATTAGTGTCTTTATTTCACCGTACCTTTACCGTGTGTATAAACTTTATTGACAAAAATTTCTACTGTCTCTTTGTACTCATCATTTGATGAAAAAATATTCACTGGAAATATTTAAAATATAATTTTGAGTAAGTTAGTCTTATAAAGGCCTAGTTTATTTCAAAGACATGGGAATTACATTATTTCACTATCATCGCAATTCAGTGTTTGGCACTGAAATATAGTTAAAGTGCTGGAAAACATGTTTTCTGTGGAAAAAATTCGAGGGTAAAGGAAACTCTTTTAAGACATAACTAGAGATGATGGTTTATCGCGGGAAAACTTGACTATTTGCTTGGTTTCAACGCACGTTCAGCTTACCAGAATGTTACTTGCTTTCGCTTGTAATTGGAGCTGTTTCCCTATTTGACAAAGCCAATATTTGACGCCTGTTATTGGTCTGCAGACAGCTACGTTGTGTCAGATTTACATCTGCCAATGATATATGTTGCAAGAAACTACAGCGTTTTCAAGGGTATGTTGGCACAAAACATTTTCATACTATCATGTTCTGCGGTTTTGTTTTTGCTACCTTCTCAAATTCAACACTTCTCTTTTAACGTAACTGTTTATTTGTTGCAAAAACAAGGCTCTATTTTTGAAATTCTTTAACTACCTAGACCAAAGCAGAGATTTACCTTAAGGGTGTCGCCTACCTTCGCATAAGAGGCTCAAAAGCAACGGAGCAGTAAGGTCGACCTTGAAGCGCGGATCAAATGCCGCATCGCCTCAACGAGCCAAACGCTGAACTAGCGTGCGAGGTTCCCGTCCAACCGTTTTTCCTGTGGGACATATTATTGGTGGAACGTCTGTAGCAAATTTCAGTGCACATATCAATCTGAGTTTCATATGCATCTGGTTATTACATTTTGAAGGACGGTAGTCTGATAAGGCCGTTTTTAGCTATGTTGGAGGGGGCTGAGAAACCGTGTTTGTAGAAGCATGGTGTTTTAACAATGACCATCCAACCTTGCATGAAGTGTGTTTTCTTCTCGTACGTTGGCACAATAGACGCATGTGGAATACTTTCGTTTAAAACCCTGGTTACGAACACGCTTCAACGCATTTTAAGCGCGTGGTAGGTGGCTCCATTAAATGGTGTGAATAGGAAAATAGGGTTGAAAATAAACACAACATAATAGTAATTAAATATTTTAAAACCGAAGATTACATATGAAGGCATGTTTTTCGCTTGAATTAAATACTTTCAAATTCACTTAGGTGGTGTTTCTTACGCCGTATTTTGCAGACTCTGATGAAAGGGTGCATGAATTTACAAGTGACAAAAAAATACCGGCAGTACTATCACAAAGATAAGTTACATCAATTTTTTGTAGTGCTGATTTAAAAATTTTTAAATATAAATTTCCTGGATTCTGTCCAGAATGTTGCGTAACCCAACACCGTTCAAAGCCAACAACTTCTTATTTTTTTACGCATTCGTGTAAAAAAAGCTGAAATTACTGTAGCAGATATTTACTTTCTTCATTATTTTAAAGCCCATTCATTCCTTCATATTTTGTGTTGTTTTAAATTGGTTTGTGCACACTACTATATATTTACAACTGATGTATGCAACGTCATAAGATTGAATTTTTGAAAATATTTTTAAATATAAAACATTATATACTTCTCATCAAAGTCAAAATTTTATGTTCCTTACGAAAGGTAATTTTTTGTAAAGATAATTAATAAGTAGGTTCTTCACGATCGGGACATATTCCCATTTTCGATATTTTCTTTTAACTGTATAGTTTTCCTATTGTATTGTGTAGATAATATTTATAATGCAAGGATTAACAATAGGGCTATAAATGCTGTTTTTACCCAAATACACTCCAGTAGGCCATACGAGATATTTTATCTATGATAGTATTAACATAAAAATGTATACTCCATTTCACATAAGTTTGAATAAATCTGACAGCAACTTATGGGCAAAAAATTTGTAATATTTTGTTATTTTTGTCACTACACAAGACAAACTTTGCAGTATAAATGCTGAAATTGACATTTCAGGTTCATTTTAGAGCTAAAAATGTCTTGCATTGTGCAGCAAATCACAAAATACTAAAACATTATTACCCATAAGTTGCTGTCAGATTTATCCATACTTATATGAAATGGAGTATATTTAGATGAAGCAATAGCATGGACGTATTCAAATATCCTGGCAGGCAACTTTTTTTTTTGTTAGTTCGTCGAGTGAAAACTCGGCATGCTAGCGTCGATTTAATAGCACAAAATGATCGTTCAGTTCCATATCTTAGGCCTACTGCTGCTTGGGTAATCATTGTTTGGCGGAATGTCTTTGTGCAGAGGCGTCTGTCTCGCTGTCGACGAGAAGTAAAGCCCACTTAGCATTTGACTGTGCCAATAAGAATAAGTTTACTGCGACACCACATGTTTGTGATTTTGCTGATACAACCCCAAGATGATGAGAGTAAAAAGTATCCGATCATTAACCATGAATAGGAATAGGAAAAATTCGCGAATTCAATGACCTGCGTGTTAAAATCAACTAGGCCTATCCTGTGCATGCTCAAACCCCGACCACTTGTCCATCGGCTGCTGCTCAGTGGAACAGCAGACAATAAACAATAGACGGGGCTTGAGTAAGCATAGTACAGTGGATTCTAGCCTGCAAGTCATTGAATTCGCGACATTTGCCTGTCCCTAACCAAGAGTCAGAGCTGAAACACTGAAACAAATTGGTACTAAATTCTTCTCGCCAAAAATCATTTGCCCTACCAACGAGGAAACGCAAAAGCGATTAATAAAAATACATACTAGATCGGTTATTGACTATACGACCTTTAAAACACTGAACATGTTTTCTTGTTTCTGATTGGTCTCGAGTACTGTAAAATAATTCCTATTGGTTGAACCTCGCGGCTAATGACTTGACGACACGCCACGTTTTCGTCTCGCGGGGCCAGTGTAAGCCACACGACAAGATGTCTACAGACTAGAAGTTTTTGCGAAAATATGTGTACACCACTTAGTTTCCGTGACTTACGTGCCCACACATAGTTAGTGCTTGTGTGATTTTAACTCTCAGCGTCTTGGGGTTTCTACCCGCAAATAACAGACGTGCAGTGGCTTGTTCTGATTGGCATAGTCAAATGAGACACGGCTCTGCACAAATTCACACTGCCGATAATCACGAAGAGAACTGCAAGCATGACTTTGAAACAAAATGACGCATAACGTTTTCGCGAAAACTTCCGGTCTCTAATGATGTGGTTTTCCATCAACGGTATTGTTTGTTATGATATGATATCAGCAAAATACGCACCGTGTAAATAAAGGTCGTGCTCGATGTCAGTGCAACAGGGCCTTGCTCATTTGCCCTCACGCACTCTTCGTTTCATGAGCCTTTTTCGCGGTAAAGTGTGAATCTTGTGAATTTGTAACTACGGGCTTTTCGTGGATGATTCGTGCACTTAACTGAACAAGACTCGGGGCGCATTATGTGCCTCTGTGATGTGTTACGTCACGCCCGAGATGCATTTTAATAGCATGTTTTATAGCGCTTTTCATGGGCGCAACGCAAAATTTGCGTCTGCGTTGCGTTTGGTAGCGCTGCATTGGAATTACGTGCTTACTTACCCGTTTAACTTGCTCTGCACTTGCGTTGCGCTACGTGGGTGCAAATAGCCGGTTGCGGTATTAAATCGCGGCCCAGGGGCTCAGATTAAATATCACTCTCTACTATTTGCACCGACGCAGCGTAAGCGCGGAGCAAGTAAAATGGGTTTTGTATTGGATGTATTTGAGTATTTAATTCCACTACAGAGAAACTAGACGCAACGCAGGTGCAAGTTTTTCGTTGCACCCATATATTTAAGATATCCTCCCCTGAGCACAAATCCTGACAACGTCGCTGGTTGGTTGCAGTGCACATTATATCTCTATATCTACGAAAATAACAGACTTCAAACTATTTCGTGTAGTTTTAAAACGTTTATTAGAAACATTATTTTCTGGGCCCTCAAAATAGCTTTTCCAGTCTGCCGTATCTGGAAAATTATCAATCTGATTCAAAACCCCATCTATAGAAACAAGCGTCAGACTTTGAACTACGCTGCCCATAAATAAAATAATGTAGTCGCCACTTAAATTCCCAAAGGAAAAAGGATAATAGTAAAGCACTACACGCCAACTGAGTGGCTTGCGCGGAGAGGCGATAGTACATTACACACGTCGGTTAGTGGCAGCCTTACCGTTCCTGACTCACACACACAAAACATATATATAGGGTGGCCCCTTAACATTCTATCAGTACATAATTCGACACACCCGAGGTTGGATCCAAACAAGTGCAGTAGTATTAGGGGACGTCACTCTCACTCCAACCCCTCAGACACGATAATGATATCTAATTTTTATTTACAAATAAAATATTATAACTGTTAAAAGTACCAATCGTATTTCATTAATTTCGAAAATGCAGGCTTCCACCAACAAATAAGGAGCATTCCTCTTCCTTTTTTCTTTACAGTGTGTCTAAATCCCTTACTGAACGCACATAAAACAATATTAATTAATGAATTCCTTAACCATGGCTGTGCCAAACACAGGCGGTGTTAGCTCAAGTCCATAGATTTGGATACTGTCTGTAAACAATGGCATCCATTTTCCGCGAAAAATTGTTTGCATAACGTAAGTTTTAAAACTTGAAGTAACCGTTGTCAGCTCATTCTTGATTACTAGCCGCGTGCCTCTGTGAGAAGACGTTTCTCATGTGACGATTACTACTGATCCATGCATATGTGATTCGAAGTTATGACCCCAAAATTCTTAACAGCTGTAAGTCGACATGTGCTAAAGTGTTTCCAAAGACAATCATGAAATCATACCGCGAAAATAATGTGTCCACATCTGCCGTCCCAGAAGAACACCATTTGTTGCTTGCCTTTAGCCCACAAAATTCTGTTTGTTACAAAAGTAAAGTCTGGTCTCCCTATAATGAATGCCATCATCTTGACTACAGTAACGTTGAGGCTTTTTGATTTTATAAGTGGAGGTACATATTGGTGGAGTTACAGCATCTTACAAACATTTGTTTTTCTTTCGGTCTCCTCCCGCATTCGCAAAGTCATTTATTTTTATTTTAACTATATTGTATTTATAAAGGTTCTCAGTAGTCCGAAACAGAATCCAGACCATCTAAATAACTTATGCAACCAGTATGTTTAACTTTATAATCTGTTTTCTGGCAAATTGGTACTGGTGGAGTTTAGGTCATCTGAATTATAAGGACAGAACTTATCACTAGAGACATGAACTTTTCGCGAAAAGAAATTTGCC
Source organism: Medauroidea extradentata (assembly GCA_003012365.1). Classification (NCBI taxonomy): domain Eukaryota; kingdom Metazoa; phylum Arthropoda; class Insecta; order Phasmatodea; family Phasmatidae; genus Medauroidea; species Medauroidea extradentata. The sequence continues at coordinate 16,787 of PNEQ01133905.1, forward strand.
TCACTTTGTGTCAGTGACTTGTGTGCACGTCTGCAGACTTGCTTTACGGTTAGAGATTGGATGTTTTGACATTCGTGTGTCGTGGGGTTTTACACGCAAATCACAGACGTGTGGTGTTACAGTAACCTTATTGTGATTGGTACAGTCAAATGACAAACGTCACAGTTCAAAGGCACGCTGCCAATATCTATGAAGTAGAACTGCAGACGTGCACATAAGGCACTGGAACAAAGTGGGGCAAAATTCTTTTCGCGAAAAGTTCATGTCTCTACTTATCACACATTTCTGCCATCATAGTATTGTGACGTCGCGGCTCCTCGTGCTGTGTTAATCGCGAACTGTGACGAGTGGTCGCCCCTTGCCAGCTCCTCACGGTGAACACGGGCCGGAAAAACGTATCAGTTGCCAGCTAAAGAAATTATCAAACTTAAACTTTTTCAAAGGGCGACTCTGAGTATTTAACCACCAGGACCGTGAATTTAGCCAACAGGCAAACGCTCCAGGATACCTCTATGATTACACAAAAACGAACATATTCAAAAAACGTAATGTATCACACTCGCCAACATTTAACCATTTTACATACATATCGTCACCTTATTAACACCCAATTTCTAGATTGGTTGCTTCCTTTAAATACGAGATCTCGACAAAAACTAAACTTAGACTAGCAAGAAACCTTAGTCTTATTTGTCAGTTATTACTATGTCATCAAGGTCCACTGAAATTGTCCGGTGGTCAGGTTTTCAAGTATTTATTTTTTAAGTGAACGGGATCGTCCAGCTTACTATGATTTTACCACGCAGCTCACTCTCAATCAAATGGGGCATCTGAGTACTGGGCGACGAGGAAAGTACCCATGTACCACTCCCTCGGTCAGACTTCCAGTTACGATCGTCGCGTACATCACCCACTGCTACTCCTTGCAGCGGGATCTGCAGACCACGTTAGTGGGAACCACGTTGTCCATGTTCTGCTCGACGGGGAACCTCCTAGAAGTGGGTCTTGGGTCTCACCGGTGTCAATAGTGATGTGAACGTCCTCCAAGACGCCATGACATCTTCCCTTTCTCCCTCAGGAGTCAGTCGAAGTTCACAGCCCCGCCATTCACCTTTCGTCGTGCATAAAACATGAACAACCCGAGCGTTTTGAACACACTAAGTACGGTAGCCAGCTTTCCCTCAAATCAACAAGCAAGCTGTACAGTAGCTGAGCTCGCCTCGCTTCTGTCATTTATTCATGCAGTGCAGCAGTAAGGCACTTGACGCCGCGGAGGGCCACACGTTGAATTCGGTACGACGGCGCTCTTCAACACGCCAACAGTCGCTTCCCCGGGATGGACCTCAAATCTCCAGGCACCCACACACCGCACTCTACCCATGGTAGACTCCTCCGCCGAGGAAAGTAGTTCGCCAGCTCGTCGTCTTCTTCCCACGAGTCCGCAGTATCTTTCCGCCTGACCACACCTGATCAGTTTCGCCGACCATCAAAACACTCTTTTTGCAACCCTTTCCGAATTTCAACCTTATTTCAGAATTAAATACAATGTCAAAATTAAATACTCTACTCACAAAACTTAAGCGTGATAAACACTAACGTCACAGTATTCTACGTTTCGTTGTGTATCGCCATTGGGCTTCCACAACATTCTGTGCTGATATCATTGCACCTTCAATTCCTCATTCCGTAAACTAATAAATTGTTTCAAGAAGATAAACTAATTGGATTTTCTTTCTGATATGGCATCATATTGCCAGAAATTTGTACTCGTTAGTATAATAGCTAGAGGTACGTAAATTTCGCAGATACATTCCAGGTCAGGTTGAACGCCAAGTATGTATACTTCATTGTCATATCTGTGACTTGCTGGCGGCTGTTACGAAACGCGTTTGACTACTGCAAGCCCGTAGTAAATAAGGAAATAATGCCGCCGCTTGCTACCTGCTTGTACGGTTATAAGCCAATAGATAATCGATTGTGGCCAGTGGGTGTATAGGACTGACAAGTCTAGGCTGCTGCCAGATGAATCCGCGAAATTGACGTACCTCTAGTAATAGCAAATAGCAATAAGTATTTGCCATTAATGCGTCCAGAAAAGTACCAACATCATATTCATGTATTGTAGGGAGCTGAGGAGAAGGCAAGGCAGAACGGCATGGTGGTAGTTGGGGCCGCACAGACCTCCGCTTGTAGTCAAGCCCAGTCGCATTCCTGTTGTTAGCACTTTTTATTTATTTAATAAAATGGCTTTTCGTTGTAACTTTTAAGACTTCAACATAATTAAATAGAAAATAAACCGTGCAATTACTTCAGTAGCAAAATACAATATTAGTAGTAAAGTACAAATACTTTGGGGGTTCTTTGTTTACATATAGGCTACTGTAATCCTGACATAGTAAAATATTTAATAATAACTTTGTATTCTGTTAAAATTCAGGTTTGGCAGAACAATCTTATCAAAACAGTAAATACTATATAGTTCGCGTTTAAATGGATGGTATGCGTAAAGGTAATGCGGCCATTTGTAAATAAGTCTACAGTGTAAATAATATAATCACGTCATGGACACAGTTTCACTTTGCCTCGTGACACTTGCAATCTCAGAGAAACCAAACACAGGAATTTTTAGCCTACTTTCCGAAGGAAGAAGTAGGCTTATGAGATCACATTTTTGTCTGTGTGTGTCCAAGTGTTTGTTTGTGTGTTCACCCCTAAATACTTTTGAGCTAATAGACCGAATTTCATCTAACTTTGTACACGTATAGAACTTTGTAACCTGACTTCACTATTATATATTTCGTTAATGTCATTTTCGTATTTTGAAAATGGCGGCAATTTAAAAATGTTTGGTCAAACGAGATATCTAAAGAACCGTTCTTTATAATTTCATCAAATTTGGTATACATATATCGCATACAAAGTTGACTTGACTTTTGTGAATTTCGTTCATTCTGTTTGCATATTTTTAAAATGGCGGTCATTTATATATTTGTATCATAGCATCACGTATCTTAGGCTATATCTATCAGAACGTCACCAAACTTGGTACACATATACTACATACAAATCTGAGTTGAATTATTTGTATTTCGTTCATCCCGTGCGTATATTTACAAATCGGTGGCCATTTTAATATTTTTAGGATAGTATCACAAATCTTAGAATATATTTTTTCCTAACGTCTGCAAAATTGGTACACAAATACTACATACAAAGTCTTTGTTTATTTCGTTTATCCTGTGTGCATATTTCCAAAATGGCAGCCATCTTTATAATTTTAGTTTAGTAATACAATATCTTAGGGATTTTTTATCAATTTCGGTAAACATGTACTGCATACAAACCTGACTTATATTTTGCATATTTCGTTCATAATTCTGTAATATTTTGAAAATGGCAGTATTTTGATCTAAATATAGAAAAACATCTTAGAAAAATGTTTCCCCAGTTGATTAAACTGGTTAGTTGCAAATTACTTAGCAAGTAGATATACTTTTAATTTATTTCGTTTATCATACGACTAAATCAATTTTATCATTTAATATTCCTAGATTGCATAAACGATTTTGACTTTCAGGGTTAATTTGAACCCACATGGAGGAAAGTAGGCTTATCAGTTATGCTGGAAACTTCGTGATTTATCATACAGAAGTCTTCATTCTAGATATCACACTTGTGTATCTGCTTGTTTGTGCGGCAAATGCGTAAATCTCTAAATAATCACTCAATTTAACGTCTACTATTGCTATAACTGGTGACAATATGTACTCTACAAGAAGTTAATGTTAACTAACTCTTTCATTTTTGGACATACGCCATTGCGAATGAGGTTGCCTGAGTTTCATGAAACTCCACACAAAAGTAAAACGAAAAACAGAAAAGTTAGTATTTGTTGTGCATATGTAGTGTATATGTACGTTCTAACGCAGTGACATAAAATTTGCTTCCTGAAAGGTCACAAAAAATTATTCCTTAGAATTATTAAAAAATTGTCATTTTAACACAATTTCTCACCCAGTTATTTTCAACAAAATTATCATTAAAATGACAAAAATATTATGTTAAAATTTAAGAAGTACAAATTGTAGTAAAATGAAACAAAAAAGGTTTCGCAGATGTCACGAACTAGCTATCTAGAAAATAACAAAATAAAAATTATTTAAAATATCGTTAAAATTTTATGAGTACAAATTGCTATAAATGAAATTTATAAAATTATTTAACTTTTATGTAGTAAATACAAACAACAATAATAAATATTTCAAGAAACCTCCGAGCTTGTAATAAATCCATCAAATAAAATATAATACATTGAAATAATAGAAACGCGATGTTCTAAAAGCAGTGTTAAATTCTGAACATTTTAAAGTAATATTACCAGACTGATATGTTCGAAAATTTAATGACAAAATTTTTAAAAAATTTTAATAGTGGGAATAAGTCTTTTGTGTATAAAGTGTGGGAAATTGTGGTAACAATAGACAGATTCTATTTTGTTTACTTCAAATTAAAAATATATATTATTAATCTTTTTTTTCGATAAATTTTAATGCCCAATGATTATTTATTTCTACAAGGAAGTTTTATCTCAAATTCAGACACATTTTTATACGGATTAAAAAAGCAAAATTAACTCTAATTCAAGTTAAAATACTCTAATTTTACATCTTCAAAATATTTTAATTTTATGTCACATTTATCAACAGATATTGTGGTAACTGGATTTATTTACTTGGACATACTCCATTGCGAAATAAATGACTGTCAAAAGGAAACTAAAAATAATACAAGAAAACATAAATAAGCAGAGTATGCTTTAGTCATCAGGTTACATACACAACATGAAATTCCAAAACTGGACTCTGGTCAGATAAAAACAAGGAACAAACAGAAAATAAAAGAAATAACAAGAATATAAAAATAGCTAAGTTGACATGCGACACAATGATGAGACGAGACAAAAACAAACAGAAAAACAACAAAACAACGATGAGACTAAACAAAACACAAATATGTCGGACACAAACAGAAAAAACAACAAACGACACAAATGATGAGACGAAACAAAACACAGTAGTTTTCCAAACACTCAGTATAAACGACGTTTCGGGAACTGGAATCTGTACTGGAAAAACCCTGGGTTTATATAGGGTAAAGCCCCTTATCGTGCTCAGCCAATGGGAGACGAGCTGTCTCCTGATTGGTCGCGCAGCATGTGTTGGCTCTGATTGGTTGTGGTGGGTTGTGTGATTGTTTTTAATTTTTTGTGCAAATTTACAGCAAGAATTCTAAAGATAGAATTCAGTCAAGTCAAGAATTTGACAACACCCAAAACAAAAGACAGACACAATGAAAAACCGCATTCCCAATATGAGAAAAGATGGTAGAAGACATAAATAGTGGACAATGTACAACAAATAAAAACAAGAGACAACACAACACAAGTCAAAATCAACGGAGAAACGTAACATTTCAGGAATTGTGATCTATCACTCACTGTCTTCAGGCTGAGACACTTCTGGTCGGAACACCAAGACGCGAATAAAGTTCGCTATAAAATTGGGGATTTTATTGCCCGGATGGTCTCTAAGCTGATTGGCCAATAGTGGCAAAGCATGTGCGATTTTATATATTTTAATTCTTCAATTGACATTTTCACAAATACTGTTTATGCATCTATTCCTTCGTAATATACTGGAGATTTGAAATCATTATTTTCATATTTAATGTAACAATATAAATTAATTGGTTAGTGTATTTGATACTTTTTGTATTGGAACTATCAGGATTTGGATCACAAGTATCTGCATATTTAACAAATGGAACTATCGAAGAATCTTTGTAAGCCTCCAATTTTAATGTATTACTTTCTTCGTTTGGTAATTCAACTCGCGTTCGTTGTAATTTTTATAATCTTTTTCATGTTCATTTATTTTATCTTCACAATAATAATGTTGTGGACACATACCAAAAATATATTTTGCTATGTTTTTTTTAATTTGCGATCCAACAAGTCGAGAAAGGTCCTTTTTTCAGCAATAATGATAATTATTTACATTATTAATATCTAAAAAATCAATTAGTTTTTTAGTTTTATTTTTTGTAACAGATTGATCGATAAAATACATACTACTTTTGTTCCTATTTTTCTTTTTCGTCATATGCATATACATAAATTAAAATATTAGTTAATTTTCCAAATTGATGGAATTTATCTCATTTATATAGAATTTCTAAATCACTAAGTGCATCATTAAATTTATGTACATATATCTATGCATAAAAGAGAACACTGACTGACCGATTGACGGACTAACGGACTGACTGACTGAATGAATTAATGACATCTCTAATAACCTAGAAATGTGAAATTTTTGTGTCGGTTTCCTTTAGGCCGTAGGCGAGCACTAAGAATGTATTTTTCGAAATTTATATCCCCTAAGGGAGTCAAAAGGTGTTTTATAAGATTCGTCTACATAGCTCGAACACGACGGACTATCGTCGTAGCGATTACTTCAATGGGTCAATCATAAGAAAGAATGTTAGCCAATTTAAAGGTTTTTTCGAAATTCAATCTTTAAATTGGTGAAAAGATCTAAAATATGTTTTAAAAGACTTAAAATGTGTTTTCGATTAATTATCGATATCTATCGAACCTTTCGGGACACAGAGTTGCTTTTCACGTCAAAATTATGCTGATATGAATACCCAAAAAGCTGTTTTTAGATTAGGACCCCATACCATCCTAAATCGCACTGTTTTTTATATATTTTTTTCAGTGTAAACTGAATATAACATTTGATTTGCTTCTAAACAACGCAGGGAGCAGCAAATGTGACATGAGGAAGGCCCGGTAGTTTTCGCAAAAAGATTTTTGCAGCACTTTGTTTCAGTGCCTTACGTGCGCACCTGCATCTCTGCTATGTGGTCAGTGATTGGATGCCGTAACACCCAGCGTGCGGAGGTTAAACCCACATTTCACAGACGTGATGAGTGGAGTTGTCCGTGTAATCATTGACACAGTCAAATGATTAACGACTCTGCACAAAAAGACTCTGCCAATAATCATGAAGTTGAGCTACAGGTGTACACGTAAGACACTGAAACAAAGTGGGGCAAAAATATTTTCGCGAAAACTACTGGGCCCTAGACATGAGACAAATTATATGTGGGAAAAAACAATATTTCTAAAAGTTTTATTTTATTATTTTTCAGTTCACTGCCCCGTGCCTGGGCTCCTCGTGAGCTCGGACCCCTGGGCACTTGCTCTTTTGCCCCTCTCTCTCGGCGGCCCTGCAGCGGCAGAACAAGATACTCAAAAAATGCGTGGAACAATTTTCGTTTTCAAAATGTTTCTTAGGCGGATATCAGTGACCATTAATATAATTTTGCACACATTTAGCACTTTTAAAAACTTTTCTTGTTTAAGAAATACTATCGCATTTAAACGAAGTTGCGGGAACCTGCTAGTTTTTTGTATTTGTTTACTCTTTGTGGATCTTGTTTTGTTGGATGAATTGCGGAGAAAACTGACAGTACGAAACATTTTTGATTATTCATTTGTGCATTTATAACTGCTTTATTTATTATTATCATTTGTTGAAGATCAACATATGAACTGCATTTATTGGATTCTATTTATTTACTCTAAATTCTAGTTCGAATATTTGGTTTAGTACCCAATTTGATCCTTTTGATTCAAATTATTCTAATTGAGCTAAAATTTTATATTAACATCCTTCATAATAATCATCTAAATCAGTTGTTTTTAAATTAAAATAATTTCATGTTTAGTTTTAAAGGATTTTTTTACATTCATCATTGTCTTGAAATCTTATCTTAAATTCAGCCGAAAAATTTAAATATACTTTTAAATATATTGTTCAAGTTGATATTTAATTAATTTACTACAATAGGTTTTATAACATTAAGAAATATTGTTGGATCTATTTCAACAAATTTACTTCTAATACAACAAATTTTCTATCTTTCTTTCTGTTGCATTTATCATTTATTTCATAACCATCATTTACCTCATCGTCAAGTTTATTTTTTGTCGCTTCTATACGTTTTTACTTCGTTCATGATTTTTTGTATGATTGATTGTGATCTACTTCACAAATTTCTAGGGGTGTGCGAATAGTGGTTTTAGGGTTTCGAATAGTTTTCGAACGAATATTAATTTTTTCGAATAATTTTCGAATAGTGATTTCTTAAAATTTTGGTATACATTTTCCAGTGCATAATCTTGTATTTACAAGGAGATATAGAAATGCACATCGCTTTATTAATTTATGCATAAAAAATTAGCAGTTTTTACTTGATAACCTTAAACATTCCTAAAACACATATGTTTTTGTTACTTTGTACCTGTCCGTACAGCAATATACTGCTCTTTCTTCTCAGTTTACTTCTTTTGTTATGTTTGTGAGGAATCACAAAATTGGTTTTGCAAACAAGTGCTTATTACAGATGGCACTGATGATCCAGTTTACTTCTTCTCTACGTGTATAAAGACGAAAAAAAAGTACTTTTCTGTAATTTTTTTGGAAGAATTTAGCGACAGAAATTTTAAAGCTAAATTAATATGTAGTAAATTATTACAATACTACGAAAAATTAAATCTTTGTGGGTAGGAATATATGTAATGCTAATGACTAATCATTTTCCAAACTAATTTTGGTAAAATAACAGTGAATTTTCCTGTGTGTTTTATATTGGAAACATTCGTAGAAGGTAAATATCAAGTTTAGCTATTGTATACTAGTCAAAACTATTGATTTTAGACATACAGTTTATTGATGAAAAATATTTCTGGTGACATTCTAAGTAGTCTTATGTAAACATTTTTTTGTTGGGCTAGGCTAGATTAGGTTAGTTTAAATTAGATTAGGTTACATTAAGTTACGTAACCTGACCTAACCTTACATTAGGTTAGGTAAAGTTAAGGCTCTGGCAGAATTGGTATTGCTGGTGGTAGTGCAGGTGGCTGGCGGGCTCTAATTGGCTGAACGGGTTTTCGTGATGTCACCAACTACTAGCAGTTGTGGTAGTTGGCAGTTACAAGGCAAAGTTCCCGAACTTCAACTTCTTGGCTGCTGGACACAACTACAATCACGTGATCGCGACACAGCAGCCAATCAGACGATGTTTTGACGAGCATGCGCAAATTGTAGGGTAGGGTGGTTTGAAGTGTTCAGAATTTAACCCGAGTGAAATCCACCCGTGTAGGAATTTTCAATAACGAGAACTAATATTTTATTTATAAATACAATAATGCGTAAAGTATTCACCGTGGATGTAGGCAAAATATATACAATTTAGAAAATATGTAGGATTTTTTATTCTTGCTATCTTAAAAACTTTAATAGCATTGCAGGCGTATTCTAACAAACATCAAACATATGCCACGTGGCCAACATAACCTACTCCAGCGAGTAAATTTTCGTAAGTTCCATCGCTGCTGGAAATCCATATATTAAAATAAATAACAAATATCTTATTTTGTAGTCGTACGTTTAGCTTACAATTTTGAATCAAATGCGCCTACAAAAACAATTAAGGTTATGTTATTGTTTGTATCAGGTCAGTACTGTATTTATAAACTAAATTTCTGGACCCCTAACTATAAAAGGAAAGTTCCTTATCTTGCACAAAATTTAAACTCACAAAACTGTACGCGATATTTTTAACTTTATAAAACTGTGTCGGCCATGAGCTGAGTTTTTGTTGATACCAAGCTAGTACCTGCAATAGAAACTACCATTTGTGACCAGCATTATCATAAGCAACTACCACCTGCCACCTGCACTTGGTGATTGGTCCATATCAACCAATCACAACCCACCAGCCACCTGCACTACCACCAGCGATTTCAATTCTGCCAGAGGCTTTAGGTTACCTAACTTAACCTAACCTAATCTAACTTAAACTAACCTAAACTAATGTACATTAACCTAACGACCTAACCTAAAAATCTTAACCAAACAATTTTTTTTACGTAGGACTACTAAGAACGTCACTATTATAGACACATTTTTCATTTCTAAAATCAATAGTTTGGCCGGTACACGATAAGTAGCTAACCTTGGTGTTTACCAAGGTCTCAATATTAGCGATACATAAAATTCTAGTGTGAACCGCCGTAATTTCATCCCAACCAATACCTTGTATCCGCACTTTCGTCACGTTAAATTCGGAATTGCAGGCTACCCAAACAGCCGAAAATGATGTTTCCCCACGTTTTGGCCATTTTAATTCGTGTTTCCACTTTTTGCGACATCGGTAAGGATTCACAATATTTTTCGTTTCTTTACTTAACGAAAATAAGAATTATTAACTTCCCCGCAGCAAAATTTTATGCAAATATACTGCGCTGCGTTAAAAGTAAACAAATTAAGTTAAACACCTTGTCATAGATGTATGCACGGTAACTATGTAGACATCAAACTTTCGCTGCTGTGATCGCGGTGATCACCACGGTGATCACTATCTTACAACGTCGACGAGACCACCACTGCCGCCATCTTGTGTATATTGAGACGTTCTGTTAGCGTGTATCGCTACGCTTCGATGATGAGTATCTGCGCGAGTGTATCTATGGACACGAATGTGACGCCACGCGTGAATATGTAAATATTTACGTTGAATGTAAACAAAAATATCAGTTCTTTCCCGTATATTTATTTTAACCTTTAAACATCTGCAAAACGGGAAAATCCGGTAAATTTTGTTGTGCTTGTAAGTAGAAATGGCCTTGTTACCCGCTCAGATTATATTAAGAAATTGTTAAAATTCACTATTCGAAACTCTTCGAATACTTCGAAATTTGGGAATCCGGTATTCGTTTCTTAAATACAAATAGTTCAGATTTACTATTCGAAAAATATTCGAACTTTCGAATATTCGCACACCCCTACAAATTTCACAATTTGTCATAATTTTTCACGTTTTGGTTTTAATTCATTTTTTGATCAATTTTTATTTATTTTTAGCGAATGGAGGAAGTCACAAATTCTCTTTTTTTCATTATTTTTTTTATATTCCTTGCCACATTTTTCGTATATAACTATTATTTAATTCTTATTTTCATTTTATATTATATTTTTGTGTAATTAAATGTTATTCTTTGCGAGGCGGTTTATAGTAATATTTACATTTCTCGTATTGAACGTGTTTTTCTCGTGGTTTCCTTCCTTTTTTAAAATAAATTTTTCAAATTTAAATACATTCCAAACATAGTTTACATCTCGAATTGATGCAATCGTGTGTTTTATTTTATATTTGATTTTGGATTTAATAAATTTGTTGTTGTTGCGTTTCTCGTCAATTTTGCTGTTATTTAAAAGAGAAAAGTTTTAATAATAAAATAACTTTTTTTTCTGTTGTGTAATCTACCTCGAGGCGCATTCTGAATGTTGTTTCTGCAATTATGAGGCAAATGAGTTGCAATGTCGCTAGTCTGGTCGAAGCAGGAAATGACGTATAGATAATGACGTCGCTGCATTTTATTATAAAAAATCTGCGGTTACTTCTTGTGATAATATTTCTGCGAGACTTTTTTAAAGTTCATTTTAAAACTATTTGTATTTTTTTATATTTTAACAATAAATTTTTGTGATTTTGTAATGATTTTGTTGAAAATTACTGGGTAACAAATTGTGTCAAATTTGCCTCAATTTTCAATCATTCTGGAAATTATTTTTTGTGACATTTTGGGGGCAAATTTTATGTCACTGTGCTATAACGTACATATATACACTACTTAGTATAACACGTCGCACCTGTTGTCGTCAAAGGAAGTTTCTTCTTTTCATCTGTGATTTCTTTTTTGCTCTGTTGCCTGTTGCCCACGTCCATTCCTGTCGCTTGTCATTGTGTTGTCATCGTTGTCCCCATCCCTTTTAGTGTCCAGTTTCCGTGCATCTTGTTTTGTTGTTTTGTCCATTTTTTATTTGTGTCGTATTTCTGGGTGCTACTAGGCTATATTACATTCCGAAATTAATTTGTCTTCTTTTATTATTTTTCCATTTTTGTCGTCTTTCTGGGTACGACTTTATTCCTTTCCAGAATTGTTTGTTGACAACAGCTAATTCTGACGTTCCTTTTTTTTTTCTTTATTTAGTGGGTGTTTTGTACAACTTGGCAACATACGCTCGCAATTGTATATGTCCAAAAAACAGTTAGGTTTATAATACCAACACACCGCAGGAATCGTTCCAAGATTACAAGAAATTTAAACATTTCCAACCTACGACTCTAAATTCGGTAAGTGTAGCCAAATATAGGAGAGAAAATACGTGCGAAATGTTAGTGCATCCTGACTGCAGCGTTCTTAAGCACCAACAATCACATCGCTAGTAACATGCGTTTTCAACAAAGTTATTAACAACATTGTAAAAATGCTTGAAAATTGTGGACAGTATCATGTTATCAACATTGTTGCCAACACTATGTTAATATTTATAAAAAATGTTAATAAAATTTGTTACCAACATTTTGTTGAATAGCAACAAAAGTTACGAATTTTAGAAACATATAACTTGTCACCAATGTTGTTGGTAACATTATTTTCCCGACCATTTCTAGAGCGGTTTAGATTTAAGGATGTTGGCAATAGACGTTACTGTTATCAGCAGTGTTGTAGGATTTTTTGTCATCAATATTGGTATTAACTTACGTTAATCATTATTACAACTTTGTTTGGTATTTTCAGCTATGCTAGTAACACGTTTGCTATAACATTGCTATAAAATAGTGTAGCGTAGCTTAGAATTTGTTCATAACATTTATGTAACTAACATTTTGTTATTAACAGTGTTACTATTATTTCTTCGGTGTAAACGATGCTTTGGTGATTGTAAAAGTGCTAACTGGCATTTTCCCCCTTTAATTAGATAATAACGAAATATTGCATTTTATTTACATTAAACTTGATAATTATTAAATATATTATGTTAAATGTTTATTTTATGATTGTTAATTTAATTATTTTAAAAATGCTGTTAATCAAGCACTGTGAACATCAGAAAATGTTTTGAAAATTGTTGAAAGTGAAAGTTTTCGTGCGTCCGAAAAGTGAACCGAGCCAATTACTTGCATGAGTTCGATCACAGCCTGTCTAACCCGTAGCGATCGAGCTTCTTGGTCACGTGTTGTATAAATCGAATTGCTCTAACACAATTATCGTAAAAGCCATTTGTGGTCAGTGCTGTCGCCACCGTCCACACTGGCAAAAGATAGACCCTGATACCTATTGTTTTATATTGCGTTTGGCGTGGCTCGTCAAGCATACAACTTTTTCGACGTGCCAGGGTTGCTAAACCTGCGGAGAGGGGGAGGGGTATATTTCCGGGAAAAAGAACTTTCAGAACTGCAACTAGTTTGAAATATAATTTTCTCGGTTATTCCAAGGGACTTGTAAAATTTGTGTTATTACCTGGAGACAGGCTAAACTCCACCGCCCGGCACATACCACAGCGTAACCTGAGATTTACTTGGCGACGGATCCTTATCAGAGTTGCCAACTTGGTGATTTCGCCACCAGATCTGGTGATTTCCAAGATTGTCTGGTGGCCAAAATTTTTCATTTGCGACAAGTCGAAAAGTTAGTGATTTCTGTGAAAATCTGGTGACAAATCTGGTGAATTTTCAGAAATCTGGAAAAACTGTTTTTTTACTCCTTTAAATGAATTATTTTGCAATTTTAAAAGTAATTTTTGTAAATGACATTAGTGATGTTTCATAAATCTAAATTGGTTCCACTGGGGGACATCCTAAATAAATTAAAAGGCAGCATATGCGATGCATGCTCACCAGTTTTATCAGTCATCACACCTGTCAATGTACGTCATTATTCTGCCTGGTGCTAGCTATCAGTGCTTGGGCTGCAGGTTTATGCCGCTACCGACGCGAAGCCAATCACGCATTCTATTCTACTAGTACAGTGTGTGCGGGACAAATAAAGGTAGCGTGCGTGTTTTTGTTAAGCATTTTCTTGGATATTAATATGAGCAAATCCAAAAAAAAAAAAATGATCAAAAGTTTTGTAATGAGTGGGTTTAAGATCAACGCTTTAAATCGTGGCTAATGAAAGTGGAAATGCCATATTCGAATGCTGCAGTTGAATGTGTGTTTAGCGAGGTAAATGTGGTTAAAAATGAAAAGCGCAACAGAATGAAAATTGATACTCTTCATGCAATTTTGTGTGTGAAATTTTGTTGCAAAGAGAAAAGAAGTGTTGTTATGACTACGTAATTCCTCAAGAAACTATTTTAAAAAATAGGAATAGTTTAAGCGTACCTGTCTGAACGCGAGGCTTCTACATCCAAAGACGTTGAAGAGGATAAGGATGACGACGATGACATGGAAGATTAAGTAAATCACAATCTGTAGGATGATATGACATGTTATTTTTGTGTGAGCCGTGAGTCTGACATGGTTTTGAACAATATTGTATTCAACAATATAATGGAAATCACACATTTTCACGTAAATACCGCAGTAAGTAATATTATCTATGGATGCTAAGCTATGTATTTTTATTTTTAAAAGCAATTCTGAAAATCTGGTGATTTTCTGGTGATTTTTACTGATGGATCTGGTGACTTTTTCCAAAAAATGTTGGCAACTCTGATCCTTATGTATTGTCATTGACGTGTGTGTCCTCTTTGCAGACGAGTGTCCATTCTACCGAGGAAGAAATCTCTGCGGCAGGCCACGATATTGTCAGACAATGGCAGACGTTGAACGAGCCTATAGCAATTTAGAGTCTAGTCTTCTGCCAGGAAATAACGTGAATTTTACACATCCCTGTTGTTCCCTAATAACAATGCGTTTTATCCATCTTACCATTAGGGACTCCTGTTTTCCGCGAAAAGAATTTTGCCCCACTTTGTTTGCTGGCACATCTACTGTTCTGTTTCGTCGTCAGTGATTTAACTCTTAAAGTCTTGGGATTCTACCGACAAATCTCAGACGTGTAGTGTTGCAGGGTTTTTGTGATTGGCTCAGTCAAATGAGATATGGCTCTTCACATAGACACGCAGCCAATAACCATGAAGCAAAACTGTATAGATGTGCCAGTAAGTAACTTAAACAAACTGATGCAAAATTATTTTCATGATAAACAGGGGTTCCTACTTATTATATAGGCTACGTTTAAAATCCAAACAACTGTATATACGAGTAACTACGTTGAGATATAGGAGTCTGACTACCGTATATTAGAAATACGATGGATAGTAATACATGTGTAACATTAAATAACAAAAGTATAAGCCCCCTCTATAAATGACCTGGTAGCGAAATCAAATTCAGTAGCGCTGATGTGCAGTAATGCACCTAGAAGGATCAACGAATGCCCTCGTGATACGATAATATGTGGCACGATAGTTGCGGTACTGCGTGACATAGATATGGCACGGCAGCAGTGTGGCGAGGTGGGAGTGCCGGAGTTGACGTTAGTATCTCGGCAACTGCTGGTTAGTATGGTCATGTTGTGAATGTAGCTGTGTGTTGTGTGGAAGATGACGCACGTCGTGAGAGCTGGACTCATGCTGCTGGCGTGGATGGTCGTCTCTAGTGAGTACTTGCTTCCTACTTTACATGTTATTAATAACCTACCCTAATTACTAAAGAGTCGCAGGTCTGAGGGATACCAAATTTCTCGCAACATCGATAACGACAGCTACTCTCATGAGCGGCTTAGTGGAGGGAGACTAGTCCCCATAATAATTTCCATTTTTATTTTTGTTTTGTAATTTTTTGAATATAATTTTTACAATGTGTAATATTTCATGAGGTATTATTACTTCATATTTTTGCTAACGTGATTCGTTGCCATCGAATTATGAAGTAATTTAATAGTATACAAATTATTCACCCTCCCTGGACCAGCGCTTTTTCTCCTCAAAATCCGTAGCTAACGACACGATGCCTGTGCTACCTCTAAGCATAGGAGAGGTAAATAGGTAGCGCAATTGGAATGTACGGCTAGAATCGCGAAATATTTACGACGAGGATGACGACTGTCAGCATCATAGTGAAAATATAGCCTCGTCCGTACTTCCACGGTTTGTATGGTTCTGGACAATCCAGCAGGCAACCAGAAGACTATATTGATGGTGTTATGCAGTAAGGGCTGTATCAACAAACGTGAATTTAAAAAAGTATATCACACTTCCTTTAAATCGCTTTTTCATCCAATAAAGCTACATAATAGTTCCTTATACAGTTTATATTTAATTATTTTGGCAACATATAACATATGCGACATTAACCTATGTCTAAAAAAATTAAATAGAGAACAGACTTGCATGTTTACAACGCTCGTACTGCATAACTTTTCCCCTTACGACTCGTCCGATCAAATAAAATATATATTTTATCAGACGAGTCGCAAGGGGAAAAGTTAAGCTAGTCGTTACTTGTTCTTGCCGTAATTCAGAAACACATGGGTCTACTGAAAATTGTAGACTCTTCGCTCTGTATGATCTGTGGACGTGTGAAAAAAATATAAATCTTCGTAGAGTATGTTTGTGTACGTTTTTTATAAAGAAAACACTGATTTGAACACTACGTCTCTCCAAAACACTTGGGGCGCTAGTGAAACCAACCCGTCGCGCCATTTTCTAGAGTTGCCGATATCTGATATCACGTCGTCAGGGGTCAGGTGATGAACTGTTAACTGTTGCAAAACCTTGTGGCTCTAGCACATATCTGTACATATTTGGAGCTCGTAGATGGCCATGACTTTCGTAATAACTATATAAGCTACACTTAAGGTTCTGAAGGGAGAGGAGAAACTGACATAAGCGACACACCGTAAAGATCCATCGACAGATAGGAAGTCCTAAGCATGCAGTTCACAGGGAACGCATCTACTATCACTATACTACAGTGGTAGAGGGGTTAGAACTCTTGACTCCTATAAAGGCGATCCGGGTTCAATTCCCGGCGGCGTCAATCCCAGGGTTTTTGCATGTGGAAGTCGTGCCGGACGATGCTGCTGATCAGCAAGTTTCCTCGGGGCTCTCCCGTTTTCCCCGTCCCCTCATTCCGGCGCCGCTCCATACTCAGTGTCACCCCTCACCAGCGCTGGCCAAACTCTCTCACTTCACTTCACAACCACCAACATTACCACTTCTTCTACTATTACCACCACAACTACTTAAATATCTCGTAACAACTGTAGTGAGGGGCATTTACTGGTCGCATTGCAACCACTTGCGGACTGAATGCAGTGTAGTACAGTTCCATCAAACAACCGCACAACTTGCAACACATTGCCCTCCGTCCATGGCAGGCTTATTGCCGGCTACTGGACAGGTGTACAGTAATCGTTTGTTGTGCACGTTAGCCGTGTGTGTGCTTGCTCGTGAGTGAATCCATTGCCCGTGACGTGTGTGGCAAGTATGCGGCCAGAGTGTACAGTTGCAACCAAGCATCGGCACTCGTTGCAACGCAACACCACACTGTTGGCGCGTTTACGTTTAAACGCCTTTTATTGCAACATTCTCAGTTCAAGGGAACCCAGAGTGAACATTCTAGATTCTAGATAGATCAAACTGAAAATTGGGTTACACCTTTCTTACACTAGAACTTAACAAAATATCACAGAACTATTAGTAAACTAGACAAAACGCATGCAAATAGTTTTTTACCACCTGAACGCCACAAACATGGAGTAACAGATCAAAGTAGCCATAGTGACCTATAAGAGTGACACTGACACGCACATCATATAATTAGTAGAGACCGGGAAATTTCGTGAATTCAATGACTTGCAGGCTAGAATCCATTGTCCTATGCACATTTAAGCCCCGTATATTCGTTAGTTGTCCGCTGTTCCACTGAGTAGCAGCTAGTGGACAAATAGTCTAGGCTTGAGTATGCACAGGACAATGCATTCTAACTTGCAGGTCAATGAATCCGCGAAATATTCCGGCCTGTAATAATTAGAGATGGCGGTTTATCGCGGGAACATTTGACTGTTTGCTGGGTTTCAACGCAAGTTCAGTTTACCAGAAGATTACTGGCTTTCGATTTTACGTGGAGCTGTTGACCTATTTGGCTGCTCCAATAAGAATCCAGCTGTTGTAATATTGTATGCCTATCATTGGTTTGCAGACAGCTGCGTTGTGTCAGACGTACATCTCCCAATCATATGTGTTGTAATTTACTACAGCGTTTTCAAGGGTATGTTAGCACCGAAAAATATCGCTATGTATCATCCTTTCTACATGTAATACATCGCCGCTATCTGCCAAGCACTGAACTAGCTTATAAGCTTCCCATTTAACAATTGTGTTTACTATGGTGATATATTTTTTATTTGCTCGCTTTAAATTACTTGTCCTCGAACAGCGCAAAGCCTTGGTATAAGTACAGTGGGAAAAAGAGTAGGAGTCGACCAGAACCTGTTGAAGGAATAGAACTAGAATTCGCTTGTAGTGATTTCGGAAAACCCTCTCAAAAAGTGTGGCGGAAGTCGGGTGATGGATCACGGGTCCTCCGGAATGCGAGGCAGCCACCACGCTCGGTGGGAAGTGTTTATCAAGTGGACTTGGCGAGGGAAAGTGTTGCTAGTTGTAGTTCTAGTTCCGTGTAAGCGAGGAGAACGACCTGCATAGCTGAGTTACGTTCGCCGCAGTGAACTGTATCTTCCGGACACCAGCTACGTCACAGCGATGTGTCATGCTGCTGCAATCTCTTAGTCACATTCATACTACACTACTGCTCTCGTAGCAGGATACCGTCACACATCTCACACGTCTGCCTTACTGTCAGTCCGTATTACTGTGCGCTCCTTAATACTGTAGGCCTACTACAACATAACGAATTCGTCATTGTCTTATTTTGGCATGTCATATTCTAATACAGCTTATATATAGGACACATACACAAACGCACACGCATTAAAGTGGGGATATTAGCACAATTTCGGGGTAATTTTGCTCCACGAGTTATTTTTTAAAGCAAAGGTTCGCACCTCCCACCAAGGCGATTCGGTTTTGATTCCCGGCGAGGTCGGTCTCCGGATTTTTGCTCATGTGAATCGTGCCTGACGATGCCGTTCATCGCAAGGTTTTTTCGGGGATCTTCCGTTTCGCCGGCCCCTTCATTCCACCACTGCCCCAAACTCACCTCGTGTCACCCCTCACCAGAGCTTAAGACCTAGATGTTGAGTGCCGACCAAAATATCTCAATCAAAGGTTTGCAGCCTCTTCATTTGGCGAAGACCGTCAATCACAACTTAATAATATGCGGTAATTTAGACGGATGGGTGTCTTGGAATTTTCGTATGAAGTGAAATTATTCTAGTGGTGCAATGATACCGTGGGGGTGCGTAAAGTATACCCGCTTATACACACACATATACATGTATATATACACACATAATTATAAATCATGTTCAAAGCATGGCTCTGTAAATGTAATAGCTGCAAATTAGAAAACATATTTTTGTCTGAGAATAACGCATGTGTTTCAAGAATATGAGTTATGGATAGAGACACTGGAAAATCGCGGGAAAAGTTGACTGCTTGCTAGGCTCCAACATGCTGTATATAACACTGAATGTTTTGTATCGACATTGGCTATGGATTACTTGTAGCACTGTTTCTCTCTTCAACAAACCCAGTTCGAACTGTACAGCTTGAACACACAGCGTGTGTGATTTGCCACAAAACTGTTCACACTAGTGACGGTTAATATACTATAGTTAGAGACATGAACTTTTCGCGAAAAGAATTTTGCCCCACTTTGTTCCAGTACCTTATGTGCACGTCTGCAGTTCTGCTTCATAGATATTGGCAGCGTGCCTTTGAACTGTGACGTTTCTTATTTGACTGTACCAATCACAATAAGGTTACTGTAACACCACACGTCTGTGATTTGCGTGTAAAACCCCACGACGCACGAATGTCAAAACATCCAATCTCTGACCGTGACGCAAGTCTGCAGACGTGCACACAAGTCACTGACACAAAGTGAGGCAAATTTCTTTTCGCGAAAAGTTCATGACTCTAACTATAGTTTATTGGAGACTATGCTAAACATTTTCGCGATTTTCCAGTGTCTCTAGTTATAGAGCATTTGCACTTCCGAACTATAACAGAGAAATAAGTAGAGACGTGAAAAATTCGCGTCCTCTTTCAGGCGCGAACTAGAATTCCATCAATATGTTACTTTCACAATTGGCAGTTGACTTATTTATAGGGCCCGGTAATTTTCGCGAAAAGATTTTCGCCCCACTTTGTTTCAGTGTCTTACGTGTACACCTGCACCTCAACATCGTGATTATTTGCAGAGTGTTTTTGTGCAGAGTCATTATTCATTTGACTGTGCCAATCAGTACACGGTTAACTGTGACACAACACGTCTGTGATTTGCGGGTTTAACCTCCACACGCTGGGTGTTACGGCATCCAATCACTGACCACAAAGCAGAGATACAGGTACGCACGTAATGCACTCAAACAAATTGCTGCAAAAATCTTTTCGCGAAAACTACCGGGCCCTACTTATTTAACACCACCTTGAAGTCGACGAGCCAATGGTAACAGTGTAAGTAAATGCGATCCCACTTCACAGCATCAGAGCGAAGCCAACGAACAGCTGTAGTCTGCGTTAGTTCATATTGTTACAAGTTTGAGAGCACAAACTTTATATGTGGGCAATTCCCATGAGTTCTTTGGGATAGAGGTCTTATAATTACAAATAAAAGAGTTAAATTAAGTACTGGATTTAATAGCTCACAAAGCTACGAAATACACAAAACAGTAATCAACTAGAACTCTCACAACACAATTAGTTATGCACACAATTACTCC
>PNEQ01133906.1:8273-25352 GCA_003012365.1 Medauroidea extradentata
AAATATCGTGATCTGGAATGATCCTGTTCCCTCTTCTTCTCTCTGGGTGGTACTTGACATTGAAGCGACATCTTTCCAGGAGGTTGGAGAACAGAGACCCGCCGAGATAATTCGAGAAGAAGGAGGGTGAGGTATATAAGGGGGAGCTGCAGCAGGAGCCAGAGAGTTTTTGCTGGCAGGTGCCTAGTGTGATCTGAAGAGATAGTGACGAGTATTGGATTGCGTCGACTGTTCAAGGGCGTCCAGCGAGTGGGACCACAGCAAGTAGGAGGAAGAAGGTGATTCTAGGCCAGAAAGATTCTGCGGTATTATTTCTTTGGGTCCACCATTGTGGGTGACTACTAACCTTTCCATATACAGAGAATTTATGTAGATGTATTTTTTTTTTCTTTTGTGTATATAGTAGTTACTTGTTCTGTTTGACATTTATTGTGGTAAATCATTGTAGACATAGGTTATTTTTGTATGTACAGTTGTAAATAAACTAGGTAAGCTTTATTTTCTTTATTTTATCAAGACCTCCATCCCAAAACGTACCTAGCCCGCAAGCTTGTAACAATACCAAGAAGTTAGGCCTATATTTGAATATTTTCAGTTCATGTCTATATGCCGGCTGTCTGTGCCACAGTATTATGGCCGGTGCTGTGCTGCGTCACACCAGTTGCACGTGATGATCAAGGACAACACAGCGATAGTTCGCTTTTGTCCAGCACGACTAATTGTGGTTGAGTAGTGTGTATGTGTGTATTATATATATATATATATATATATATATATATATATATATATATATATATATATATATATATATACAGGGTGAGGCAGATAAAATTGTACAAAGTGATAGGGGGGGTAAATGTCACAAAAACAACTGTCCATCCCAGTTTCATCGTAGTTACTTTTGTTTGCTCGGCCGATCTTGGTTATTACAGGACAGTTACATTAGTAATCAGCAACTTTCTTTTTAATTTCTGTGCCCTTACCGTGTGCGATGTCAACACTGCAGCCAACGTTTGTTTACACGGTAGGAAAGACTGCTACATCAGGTGAGGCACGCAGGGGAGGTGTGGAGACGAGGGCAGATGTGCTAAAGAGAGGAGTATGGGGCTGGCACGGCTGTAGTTGGCGTACGCTTTCCCTAGCCGAAAAAGAGTGAATTGTGTCGAGGCATTGCCTATCTTCAGGGGCACTATCTCCGTAATGGGTCACTTCCGGACATGGGTTCCTATGTTCAAAATACTTGTTTTTGTGATCTCTACCCACCCTATTACTTTGTACAATTTTATCCACCTAGTATTTATACATACACACATAAAACAAATACACAATCCTTCAACATATTAAATTTAATATCTCATGTCAGTTAATATTTGCAGTAAATAAATGAAAGAAAAAAAACATTGATAAATACAGATGTCATTCACACATTCAATTTTATATCTTGGAGGAGCAGTCACTGCGCTGTGAGGATGAGAGAGGACAGACCTTAATGTTATCAAAGTAGATTTTGACCAATTTTCCAGGTAATATTTCATACCCTTATACGACAATACACAACTTTTCAAAACCAACTTTTTTAATTTCCAGGAGACAAACATTAGGTCACAAGTCAAGCTAAATTACAAAATGGAAAGAACACACAAACCACAAAAGTCAAACCTTTTGATCCTAAAGAGAATATATTGATCTATGAACAAACACTAACCCGTATGATTTTGTGAAAAAGTTTCCCAGAAAACTGGGCATTTATATTCACTTGAGCTCCTGCATATCGGGTGGCTGTTATTAATCCAAACCATATAACAACATATTTTTCCACATAACTTTAGTCCAGTTTTAAACCTACAAAAATGGCGTCATCTGTCACAAACCTAGTCCCTAGGATGGATATTGGTGGCTATCTGCATACACAAGCAGAGTTTAAGGAGCTGCAGGTCAGATCAGCAGAGTTATTGTGAACTAACATTAGCGCTGGAAGGCTCGTACTACCAGACATACAGTCCTGCACTCGTCCTTCTCCTCCCTTTCCCACAACCTGTGAAAGTTACTGCAGTTTGGTTGGTTTAAAACGTCAAAATATTGCTGTGCGTTGAATTGAAGGACAGCAGAAAGGTATTCCTGATAGCATGAGCCTTCCTTTAGGTGCTAGTGAACAACACAGGATGCTACTTACCTTAGCTTCTATATTGCATGTTGCTTTGCACCCGGCTTATTCACGAAAACACTTGACAAAGTTGATTGGATCAAGTTCTTTTTACGGCGAAAAAAATGTTGCTGCTGTACAGCGTAGGTTCCAAATGACAATTATATAGTCTAAGCTCTACATTAAAGTTGTCTAACAAAAGGAGTTGTCATTGGCAACAAAACAATACGTGCTAGGTTTGGTCTTGGTTCATATCAGTAACGATGATCGCATGAGAAAAAAAAACTGCCGCCATGATCAGTAATAAGCTAACTCCAGTCAGAAGCTGTTGTGTCCAGTTATTATGACAGAATGGTGATTCAGGATATCCAAGGATGGCATCAAAACTTGGGTTAAAGTACTGTATTAACACTTCAGTATTTGTGGAATAATATCGTGTGGACAGTGATAGGGCGTGGAAAACAGTTACACTCATCTTTGGACAGAACAACCCACTAACAGCATTTAAGCATCCGTTCTTGGTCGGCCTGAGCCAACGATGTTGGGCGAACAGTAACATGGTGGCTATGTAATAAAATGCTGTTCTTAAATGGTATTGCAGATTTGGATGAAACAATATAACAACACTCATACCCACACAATGAAATTACACTGATCTAATGAGACATCTCTGGGAAATGCTGGGTTTAAAACGATATTACTTATCAAACATTTTACATAGGAAAATTTATGTTCTAGGGGTCTTGTGTTAAATATACGGCTCTACAGGAAATGGTTTGTCTCCAGTACAAAATACAGTAGAGCCCCGAATTAACGAACTCGGGGAATAATGAACACATCAGTTTAACGAAAGGATTTTTAGAAACCTTCAAAAAATAACAAAAAAATGTATTAAATAACTACCTGACTTTGATAAAATTGAATATTAATTGTAAGTTAAGTCTTTTAAAAATACTAGCACCTACCACCGTATATACTAATTTCTCAGTAGAAAAGCTTAAACCATCAGAGAAACAAAAAAAAAAAAAAAAAAAATTATAATAATTGTTAAAAACTTTGGCAGCGGGAGTGATGAGATACGCACGGGTGCGGTCGAGCGAACGACGCTTATGTTGCGTAACAAGCGCACGCCTTGATCCTCATCCATCCTAGCAGCTGGCGAGTGAACGAGCATCTAGGTACCCAGTCTCCACAGCGCGGCAGTGGACAGCACAAGAACTAATTCACAGATAGTGCTTCGCATCTCTGGTAGAATGCGCTGCAGTGACGCATGCCCTATGGATTAATTCTATTATTGATAGAATGCAGTGGTGTGCAGATTGATTATTTACAATTGTGTCCCATGATACAACAAACGAGTTTATAAAAAAATATGTAATATTATTTATGCAGAATTCTTACAACAAATTTATTACCGTAAATGCAAATCATTTGTTTCCCCAATGCTAAAAAAACGCTTAAGTGCAAAGCATTTTTAGCGAGCAGACCAACACGAGTTGTATCACGAGCGCGGCTGCATACAAGCTACAATGGCCACCGCCGCCAAGCATATTTAATTATTATTTTACAGTTGTCTCGCAAACTTTTAATTCAGTTTTCAATAAAATAATTTTCTTTTACTATTTTTCATGGATTTTCCTTAATTTTGTTGGTGGAGCGGGCCGGAGAGAGATGAAAATATTGATGGCTCAGCGGTGTTAATCACTTCTCACGTGTTGATGGCATGCGCAAGGACGGCCTAACTCACCATGCGCACACTCGCTGAGCTTCCACTGGAAGTTTTTTTAGCCAATTTTTTTTTCTTTTCACTGCTGTGGCTTACCTATTGCGGTAAATGTGTTTTGTTATTGCTTTGAGCCAATACAATTTTTTAAAATTATGTTAAATTCCGACGAAACATGCCCGAGGATTAAACTTTCTTTTTGGAGGGATGGTGTGAAGTCCAATTTAACGAAACATCGATTTAGAATAAACATTTTCGGGCCCCATGGCATTTCGTTAAATCGGGGTTCTACTGTAGTGTCTGCTGGGAACTCCACCATTACATTCAACAGGACTTAAATATTAGGTCGCACAGTTTCTTAGGAAGGGATGGGAACTTTACAATTGTCAAATAATGTCCTCACACAAATATGATCAAACTAATCAGATACAATAATTCTTTACATAATTAATAGTTTATATGACAGCCTTTTACAATAATTACTCTGGTGGAAATGAGTTTGGTAATTTACAATTTCAACAGTTTGTTGCACAATATTACAAGTAACAGCCTGCATCAATGGAGAAAAATACTATTAACAAGGAAGCATGATAAGCATATACAAACAAACATATAGCATTAAGCAAATCCAATAATTTAATCTAATACCAATAGTAACGGAGGACAGTGAGAGTGAGGTGTAGGTACAATAGCCCATCACATCCAACACACACACGTGAGCTTGTTTTCTTACTAGCATGGTAGTTTACTAATACATACACCCACAGTTGAATCAAGGTAGGCAAGGTAAGTAGGCTTTATGTCTCGTCGACAGCGAGGTCATTACAGACAGTACACACAACTTGGTACAACGGCGAGAGTTGTGAGAGGAACCAGCCACGGTCTTTGTTAAGGAACCATTTGCCTGGAGCAATTTTGAGAAAACATGGAAAACCGAAATCAAGATGGCCTGAGCCCGGGATCGAACTCGGATCCTCTCAAACGTGAGTCCAACATGTCACTGTAGTGCCACCTTGTTTGGTACAGTTGAATCGGTACGAACTTATGCAACCAAAAGTGTAATTTTCATGTAAAATTTCTCGAGAATAAGTCAAACATATTGACCAGTTCAAAATTAATGTAACATCATCGCAGACAACAGCTACACAAGCAAGCCATTTAAAACTTTTAACACGCCTAGCTTCTGAATGACAAATTGTTCAGTTTTCAGCATAAGACTGATGAACTGGAGCTGGATAAGCGAATATGACGAGCTGTTTGAACTCCAACTAGTATTCAGTGGGAAGACTAAACATTAAAAAAGAGTTGGCACAGATTCTTATACAGCAGTATTTTCCCCAAAATGTAATTAAGCATACTTTTTGTTAAGGAGTAATTATTTGTATCATTGATTTACAATTTTAAATGAGTGGCTGCAAGTCAAGTACGCAGAGCCTAAAGCATGTTGAGAGTGAGTCTCAAGTGAATACGTGAGTGCTCGCTATCTTTCAGACCATCACACCATGAGTAGCTCAACTTATAGTAACAAAGTAGAGGGTGTGTGTTTGCTCCAAGCCACACATCACTGTATGTACTTAGCTGTCTACACAATCTCACCCTTGACCTCAGGGATGAGGAAGAATTGAGAGGAGGGGAGAAGAGCAACGAAGAATTGACATTGTGCAGCAGAAATGAGTCGTGCATATACACCAGCATGCCACAAACATGAATATAAGTGCAGTGAAATATAACTACAGTACTGTCTCACTAACAACACTACAACTAGACTGCAACTAGCATTCAAGTATGTACAGGCCAATAAGGTAGCTCATGCTCTCTCACTCACCTCATCAAGTCGTGGTACTAAAGTAAATGGTTTCATTTCATGTGCATCATCATCATCATCATCTTCACTGCTATCGAGTCCATTTTCAGATGGGACCTGCAACACAAAATAACTTCCAGCATAGTTGGTCGCATGCAATGCTATAATGATGCGAGACGAGTAAGGAGACGAAAATCGACAACACAGGATAAATTCAGGTGAATAAGGCAGCGGTAGGCTAGTACATTCCATCTCATAAGAATGTGTATTACGCATAACGTTATATGGGCTTATGATCACTGCTACGATGCAATGCTGCCACCTTTGTTCTATACCAGGCCCTAGATGGCAGAAGGGCTGTGACGAGGGGATTGTCGGGTGCCACAATTAACGAGACTAAATGAAGTTACAGTGTGCGTGTCTCACCCTTTTATTTATACTGCAATCCCAAATACCGTATGACCATTGTGATGTAGCATTGCAGGGCACACAAAGTGCACGCCGGTGGCCCGTGCACGTCTATCTAGACTGACAGCTACAGAAAGATGCTACTCCCTGACTGCTTATGTACAACTGCCTTACACTCACAGCGCTGCCATGTTAGTTAGTCGGAGCTTGTCTCGAGTCGGAACTAGACAAGCGTGGAAGGTAGAACCGGGTCCTTCACCAGTTTTGCACCAGTCATTTTTTAGTTTCAATAGTTTAGATCTTCATTACCGGAACTGTTCTAGTTGTTTTTGACCCGGAGCTCCTCACTCCTCGCCGGCCGTCATGTCCAGGGGCTTAAGTTCGAACATTAAGTATACTGCCAGCCCAGTGCTGTTTTTCCGCGTAGCCTACAGGAGAGATTTGTGCTCCAGGCCCGCTTAACTGGCATTAGCCTTCTGCGAATACCAGTCTATTGTTTATGATGAGTAAACTATGGAAACTATTCACGTTTTTTCCTTTAGGTGTAGTTTGTTCACCCCGTCCCTAGTGATGCACAGCGTACATTTGAGTGTGTTGTGACATGGAGACTGGCCCTAACAAGTCCCCGAAGATCTGTTGTTTGGAAGATGCAACAATCCACTGGTACGTAGCCTGTCCCGTGGTCGTCGACCTGTTGGCCCTGGGATCATCACCAAAGGGGGTTTTCTCCACGGCTTCCGCCATGTACCCTTTTCCCCACTATCCATCTCATTTCAGTCTAGCAGGTCCACTCCCGTAACTTGGTCACCGACATCCTGTCCGACTCACCTACCGAATCAGTGTCATCGAGATCAATACCCCCCCCCCCCCCTAGCACCCTAGTCACTGTACAAACAGCATACTGGTGAGGGCAATATGGGTGCTGCCCGAACTAAACTTTAGCAAGAGAAAAAAAATAAGATTTTCATGTGAAATTATGACAGGAGCAACTTGTGATCCCCTTATGCAATATTAGTTTACTACAAAAATAATTTCCTGCAATAAGAACATTGCTACAGGAATACAAATATGTTTTTTTTTGGGAATGAAAATAATTATTAGTTCAAAGTTTTCAGGACACTGAAAATATGCATGTCTTCTCTAGAAAATTAAATTTGAGACTTCTGTGATGTACGTATTCTTGTGTACATAAGATATTTTACTCGGTACTAAAAAAATACATGGCATGAAAAACGTACACAAAATGAACAATAATAGGTACAAATAATGTTAAAATTTATTTGACATAATAAATAATAACTTCAATCTTAACTGTTTACTTCCTGAAAATACACGATTACAGTCCAGAATACCGAAAAACTTTAAAATTTACAGTTTCTTCATCCCAACTTCATTTATCACAATGTAACTTATTCTTTAGGCTTCTGGTCATGTCCAACAACATAACCAATCAGGATTACATAATTCACAATAAAAATTCGTGAAAATAAAAGGCCATTATAAAACTGTTGTTGGGAAACATTATTCCAACCAATGTTATAGTTCCTGCAGTATTCCAGGTATCGCTAGTCATTTATTTATTCAGGCTAAGGAACAAAATAACCAGCATATAGCAAACTTCTACTGTAGTTTTAACCATGGTCGTAGAAGAACAGGTCTGGACACTCGCCTGGATATTTGAACCCCTTGTTGTTTGGCTGTAGTTCACCAAGTTACCGAGAATATTGTGTTTTATTGGCGCTGATGTTAAGGCGGTCAGACTAAATTCCGCCCACTTCCTTTCCGTTAAGATAAACAATTTATCAAAACGTATTTTTTATCAATTTATGAAATACTTTCTTCGCTCACAAATTTAAGAAAAGGCTCCAGCAACCTTTATTTACTTTATAAATTTAACAATGGAAAAAAGTGTATGGAGTTTGAGTCCGACCGCCCGGAAAACAGCGCCAAAAAGTACAGCATTCTCGGTAACTTGACGAACTACAGCCAAACAACAAGGGGGTCAAGCAAAATACATTGTTAGATAGGCGAGTGTCCAGACCTGTTCTTATACGACCGTGGTTTTAACATTAAAAATGATAGTGGAAGGTACAATGGTCAATAAACAGCTTAAATCTGAAACACCAAACCTGAACAGCATAAACCATACAGTAAAGACTGTGTTACCTTGATTCTCTCCAATTTCAGAACTGGCACGAGTTGCTTTATTATGCCTGCACTGTCCGTCATCTGCAAAAAACATAAGAAATCCCTTCTAAAAATCAAGAATGAAGTAAACATGTATGATTAAGTCTAGATCTTGAAAACCAGGGAGTTGCTACATGTCTACCACCAGTATTTTCACAAAAAAAAAAAACATAATATTTTGAAACATTACAACTACTAGCAGACACATCAGGCGCACTACAAGCTTCCAATGCAAGTGACACTGGCTGCCTTGCTTGTTACGTTTAGAAAATTGTCTTAGAAACAATTAATTAAGACCACATTTTTATTACAAAGTGTCCAAATATGATTTCTCAATACAGGAAGATAAACAAGCGTTACTTCTTACCATACTTACTGCCTTATAACAAGTAATGACGATACCAATGAACAGGGGTAATAGGTAACCTGGCAGGATAGGCAACATCAGACTTTAACAAACATAACCATTCTGTGGCAAGCTACAAATGCTCTCTCAATTAGTTCCTTTCGTTAAGGCGATTTAATTTATTTTAAAGCAATTGCAAATAACTCTAATATTTTTTAACCAAATGCTTTCAGAAAATTGAGACTGTGTACAGTTATAAAATACACAATTCTGCTAGAGTGTTTTTTAAAATAATGTACCCTTTGCTACTAAAAAATTATTATGCTTAATTTTGGCTTATTTTGACAACACTTGTGATATTTCAGGGGCAAAAATTTAAAAATCAGTTTCGTGTACTGAAACAGAAAAATTCAGATTCAAATGATGATATATATGTGTTAAAACTGCCAGTATGCGTTTTTGATATATATATTAATTTGCGTTTAAAATTTTTTCGAAACTGCTGCAAAACTAACGAGCGAGGCCTTAATAACGTGTACTATATACTGCATCACTAATCTCTCTAGTACTTTCTTGGTATTCAACATAAGCCGTAAGTGTTGCAAACAGGTTTATTATTTTATCAGCGAGGTCTGCAAATGTGTAGCTACTGCAATTGCCAAATGTCGCAAGTGTATCTGCAGCGGACACGTGAAACAATGGAGCATCAAACAGGATAGTGCAGGCTCAAATACCCACATACAACATACCAGGCATAATCTATTGGGTTATCGCTGGGTTGTCTAAGGGACCCCGTTCATTGGTACGTATCCCCATTTTCAAGTACGAGGTAATATTTCCAGACACGAGTACCTTGACACAATGTGTTAAATTTTATCTTGTCCATTATTCCTTACAATATGTAACACTTGTTAAATTTTTTCCACTTTGTATAATATGCTAGAATTAATAATATAGTGAATTAATCTGCCAGTCACATCTTACCATTCATGTTTCTTGCATGTCTAAAAGTGAAAACAATGCACTGTTATGTTTTCAAACCTCTTGCTGAAATGTAGTGATGCATCTCCTAACAAAATAAAATGAAATTGATTATCAACGACCAGCAGCTGAGCTTCCAAGGCTGTTCATTGTCAGTGGGAAATAGAATGAAGAAGTTTGTAGATGTGCATATATTACACTTCACATGCAATAGCACAATAAATATTGTACTACACACGCTGCTTATTTTAATGACTAACTTACTATGCCAGTCCTCAGCATATTAACTCTCTTGTCATAATGCAGGACTATTCTCTGTTTTGAAGTTACTTACTTACTTGAAACAAGCGACTTTAGTTGCATACGGACTATGGTGACGTAAAAGTTTTCTGTAATTTCACCAAAATAGGTGATTTCTTCTCATTTTTTTTATTTTATAGCAAAAAAGCTAAGATGACGCACACCCCCTCTCAAAAGCGAGCTGACAGATGCACTGTCGGAAGGAGTCAAAAACCAAGTGTAGGAATGAACGTCATTTTTAAAAGTAAGTAAAGGTGGCTTAGTGTGTCAGTCAGTTGCCTTACACTGCATTAAAGGAAGAAAAAAAACCAACAACTTAGTTTGAGGGCCATTTTGTTAAATTGTTTAAGAAAGTAAACCTAGTATCAGCATTTTCACGACTCTACAGGAGCGATAAAAAATTCTCAGCTAGATACATAAATAAAGGTGACAATTTTTCTATCGAGGAGGTGGGGTTAATAGGTTGGTAAATTAATTTTAAACAAAGAAACAAGTTGCAGTACTGCATACATTAAGCTACATATGTTTTTACAAGGCACCCAGGCCACAGACTAAACATCATCACCAGCTTTTTTATATTTGTACCAATGCAGCACAACGCAAGTACAGAGCAAGTTAAACAGGTCTTATATTGCATATGTGTGAGTATTTAATTCCATTACAGCGCAACCAGATGCAACACAGGTGCAAATTTTGCATTTCACCCATAAAATGTAATATTTAATCAGGCCCCACATGGCAATTTTATGTGACAACAGATGTTCAACTCTTAATAATGAAATTTTAAGATAACATGATCACAATGTAATTTTTAAGCACTAACCCCACAGTCACCGCAACTGGTCGGCTTCACACACTTCAGTGGTGCCACAACAAAGTGTATCACAGAGCAATGATTTAATTTTTACAGATTCTAATGTAGTTCTACAGTTTTCATGGCAACTGCCTGAATTCTGGATGTCTGGGTCGTAGCCACGTTACCTACTGTAATTCTCAATACAGATGTTTCTAATGACATTACAGCCTCCACCTTCTGAGTGAGTTAAGAGATTTTGGTCAGCGCTTCACATCGAGGTCTTTAGAGCTGGTGGGGGTGACATGATGTGAGTATGGAGCGGCGCCGGAATGAATGGGCGAGGGAAATGGGAGATCCCCGAGAAAACCCACTGACCAGCGGCATCGTCCGGCAATATTCCAACATGCCAAAATCCGGGGACCAACCCCGCCGGAAATTGATCCCGGATCGCCTTGGTAGGAGGCGAGAGGCTTGACCCCTCGGCCGCTCCACCTTCTGAGTAAAGAGGAAGCTGTAGTAACAGTCACCTACTAACCAACCTTGAATTCCGAGGTTGCAACGCCAACCACAACTTTGGGAAGACAAATGGATGCAGTTACAACCCAGAAGTCAATCATTCACTTTAAGGGGCCTCCTTAGCTAGGCTGTGTTTATGTGTGTGAGGCAGGAGCGGTAAGAGCTCTGTTGACCGACGTACGTAATATATTATCGCCTCTCCATGCAAGCCACTCAGCTGGCGTGCAGTACTTCACTATTATCCTTTTTCCTACGAGACTTTAAGCGGTGACCACATTATTTTATTTATGGAGAGCATAGTACAAAGTCTAACACTTGTTTCTACAGTTGTTTTTCAGATCCAGCAGTTATTTTTCCAGATAGGTAGTCTGGAAAAGCCATTTTTCCTCATTTTGGGTGTCCCAAAATTTAAGTTTCTGGTAAACGTGCCAAATTTTTAAAACTATGGCGACATAGTTTGAAGTGTCTGTTCTTTTCATAGATATACAAATGTAATATGTGTTAAACAGTTTTGTCAAAAAATTAATAACCGTAACTCACTGCAACACATTTAAAGTGCAGGTAAGGTGGCCAATTAACAGGTAAAATCCACTCAGGCTGTAGAACCTAGAGTTTCCTGTCCAATTATCAACCAGTTCAAACCTTTCATTATGGTGCAATAGACATCTCAAACTAATGTGTCACTTTGGCAGAATGTTTGCTCTTGCTATCCATCACCTAGGATTGCTCTCATTTATTAGTTTTTATACACCGACTTCAAAAAAATCTGTTTTAATATTACTTAATGTCTCTTGCCCTCTTTCAAACTCTTAGTGTTAGCATTTTTGTTTATGAAAATATCACACACTAATACTTATCCCTACGTTGTTTCTACAATAACTGGCGACACATGCAACACACACGAGAGATAAAAACCTGAAAAGATAGCATGTAGTGGTGATTCTAATATTTATGGGGATGGGGAGGGGTTTGTGATTAAACCTTCAAGTAAACACTTCTTCACAAGTATACCTAACAAGGACAAAGCCAGAGACCCAGCACTAAGTCTGCACCTCTATCCAATTCTTGCGACCCAACTACCTAACCAACCTCCAACTCCTGGAATAGCCTAATATATATATTCTTCCATCACCAATTGAAGAGGCACAATGGCAACACGTTGGACTCATATTCAGGAGGACCCGAGTTCCATCTACAACTCCGGCCATCCTGATCTCGGTTTTCCATGGTTTCCCGAAATCACCCCAGGCGAACATGGGGATGATTCCTTAACAAAGGCCATGGCCGAATCCTCTCCCAGCACCTGTCATTGTATCAAGTTGTCTCTCACCACCTCTAATGAACTCGCTGTCGACGAGATGTAAAGCGCACTTAATACCTTAGTCTTTCATTGAGAACCTACTGACTCTTGTCACTTCACTCACTACAAAAACCACACCATTAGAACAAAATGCAAAATAGCAACCTCGAGAACAACCAGGATATGTGAATATACCTGAAGATAAAGAATCCACGACAGTCATCGTCAACAAGACAGAATATATGGTAGGCTATATAAGCGGGAAACCAGCTGAATGACCCATCCACAAACCAACCCCGTCAAGGTGACCTCACTACCAAATTCTGTGAACAGATCAACCAATTTGTGATCACTCATGGTACCTACAAGGTCTTTCATCTAAATCCTTCTAAAAACGTACCACACGAGAAAGGGTCGTACTAACTTACAGAGCAAACTGTTCTGAATGTCATCCTACTTGGGACTCCCTCCCATGTGACTGTTTACGATAGTTTAAAATGCCAAAATTGGATTATTTTGTTAGGATGGGAAACGACCATAACAATAAATAAGTGGCACAGCAACTCATGACTGCGCGTAATAGGTGAGGGGAGGGTTTTACAGCCCTGTAACAGATAGTTCTAAAGAGCCAATGTGGGTGAAGCACTGTGAAGTAACCACACAACATCCTTACCCAAGCCAGGATTCAAACTCAAGAGCTCTAAACCGTACGATAGACAGGCATCCAACCTACAACATTACAGAGGCCAGCCTTATCACTTTGTTATAATGCTGGTGTTTTCAACATTTATTGCACAAGGTATTGCTGTAGGCTCAGTAGTGTACAATTTGTAACAATTTGCAACCAAGATTTAAAAGGTAACTAACACTGTAACTGCTATATAATCAGTGTAAAACTGGCAGTTACTATAATAAAACTAGCATACTACTTAAAAAAAAAAAAAAAAGTTATGTGGGTGAAATTACGCACATTCGCCATTACATCACAAAGTGGAAAACTGGACAAATTAACAGTACTTAAAATAACGTTGCTAATGATTAATAAATTAGTGCTTGACTTGCGTTATGACCACTTTACTCAACATTCTCTTAAACAAATCCATTTTGATCGTTACTCCCGGTCTGTACGGGATATTATGGAGGCTGATAAACAAATAAATAAACAGAACTAAACGAAAATGTTATTTACTATTACACTTTACGTTAACAAACATAACACAACAGGAAGTGCTGGAAAAGAGCACAAAAGTCTTGAAAACTTTGTTAATGAATAATTTACCTCAATTTAATACTCGTTAAAGACACTGCACTCAAGAACCACTACTTTACAACTGAGAATGAAGTGTTATGCGTCAATATTAACAGCACCACACCTTGCATTTCATATTACTCTGCTATACCGCCGTCCGCCACAAATGCGTCTGTTTCCACGTTTCTTATCTTAAAATTAAAAGGCGCCAACGGCAAAGTTCGTGTAGTATGTACTCTACTTCTGCTCTTTTGATGCTCTTCGCCGTTCGTTTTCGTGTCTAGTTCATAAAGTTATGCACTTTTAGACACTTTCTAAACATTTTTATTTTTTCTAACAATTTATTTGCGGTATAAACAAGCAAAACTAAAAAAAAAAGACGATGCCCTAAAAAATTTGGAATCTAAAACTTACGTAAGATAAAATAAAATTAATTGCCATCATGACTGATTAGAAATCAGTCGTTTACGGAATGTGTTCCCACTCAAATAAAGGCTTTGTTCTATGAATAAAGGGAATGGACGGCTAACAGATTGCATGATGGGAGTATAGGCCGTTTTTACTTTTTAATTTAGATTTAGTTTATTGCATCGTTGGATCTTTTTTTGTGTACATTTTTGCACAAAGATATCGGACAAGTCATATTTACAATATATAATCAAATGAATAAATGGCATAAGTTATACATTTAAAATTATACACTAAAAGAGCAAAATTCAACATTTCTTGTCGGTTCGGGCTCGCACGTAGGCTCACGTCAGCATACTTCATAGCCCTCCATGTGTAAAAGAAAAGAAAAAAGCAAGAGAAGAAACAGAATTTTAACCCAAAATAAATATCTTAAATAAGTATCTACACTGTCATAGATCCACTCAAATACTCATCGACTGTGTAAAAAGCATTAAGGATCAAGAAATCTTTACACATTCAATCGCTCGTTTGCCATAAGGCTCAGTGCATTAGCATGTTTGTTACACGCTTTATACCGTACCGTGTAAAACATTGCTATATATTTAACGTGTTATGGAACATCTAAAAGCAGTTCTTTGAAGGGATACAAAGTTTCAAAATGTCCCGTGACTTTAAAACAAAAATCGCATCGGAAAGTCCGTCACTTGGCTTTCATGCCCGCTGTATTTTATTTCTGTCTGTTTTATTATGTATTTAATAATTTAAACAAGTGTGCGCAGTTTTTTTTGGCGAATTGTTATATTTCAAACACAGTGTATAGTGCAAATCACTTGCTATCACAAGGTAATTTGTAGGTCTACGCCTACTTCTTTTAGCCTCGCTTGGGAATAGACTTACAAGTAAGTTTATTATTTTGTTTAAACAAATTCAAGGATTTTAAATAAATCGTAGGCCCATTTATGAAATTAATATTTGTATTACTTTAGAATCTCATATTTATAAGAGTCAATGTGCACTTTTGATTTTACGTTTCTGCCCTCCCATATTGTTACTGCAAATCAATGGGCATGTAGGCCTACCTAGTGGCTTATGGTACCAAGAAATAACATTCCAAACTCACTTACGAACATATTTAAATAGATACGTTGTTAAATTATACACTTTTGTGGTTTCGTGCTTGATTTTTTCTGCTCCTTGTTGAGGTCTTCTACGGCCGTTTTATAAGCCTACTTCTTTTTCTGTAGCTTATACATGTCAACATTAATTACTGGGTATTACATTTGTTTTAAGAAAGTGGTTAATATGTCAACAGTTTGTTACGACATGAATTAATAATTTCTAAGTGTAGACCACGGCCGTAGAAGAACAGGTCTGTACACTCGCCTGGAAACTTGACCACCTTGTTTGGCTACAGTTCACCAAGTTACCGAGAATGTTGTGTTTTATTGGTGCTACAGTTAGGGCCGTCAGACTCAAACTCCGCCCACTTCATAAACAATTTATCAAAACATATTTTATATCAATTTATAAAACACTCCCTTTGCTCACAATTTTTTAAGACAAGGCTCCAGCAATCTTTATTTACTTTACAATGTTAACAATGGAAATAATGTGGGCGGAGTTTGAGTCCGACCAAACGGATTACAGCGCCAAAAAGTACAACAATCTTTGTAACTTGACAAACTACAGCCAAACAACAAGGGGGACAAGCAAAATACATTGATAGATAGGCGAGTGTCCAGACCTGTTCTTCTACGACCGTGGTGTAGACTAACGAAGCAAGATTCTCGCTGTATGGAAACTTGCGTTGTGACTGCCTGTCGGGGGAAGGTTCATTGTAGACCTACTTATTTTTAGACAATGTTTCTGTTGATTTGTTGTGTTTATTACAGAAGACAATAACAACCAACCTTGGCCTACTGGAAATACTGCCTGGTATAATAATCGTGTATGTTTATCATAAGAAATATGCAGACAAATTATCGTCTGTTGTTAACAGTGACACAATTGATTTAGCTTCATCGTTGTTTATTATTCAATACGATCTATGGCATACGTATTTTAAAAACCTCTGCAGGTGCCGTATACTAAGAAACTGTAATTCTTCGAATCATAGTGTAATAAAACTTTTAATTAACGAATAGAATCTCATCAACCCATATAATCATGTACGTTTTTCGGCGCCGTTTGTGCAAAATCAGTTGTTGCTACCCATGATTCAGTGCGAAAATGCTACTGGCCAAGCCATCCATTCAGTCATTCTTTCGATTTCCTTCTTATTAAACCAAAGATGTTAGAAGGGTCCAGATGGAGAATGTCGCCGGGAGTGTAACCAAACAAACGCTTGACGTTGTACCAACATGGCCGACTTATTAAAAAATTGAGGAAATATTAGTTAGGAGGTGTGTAAGCAGGGTTAAAATATAGAGTTTTAAACCTAAAACATCAATTAAAGAGAATGATACATTATTTACCATAAAAATTCCAGTCTGATGTGTACTGTTGAGGTTAAAGCAGTATGGTGGTTGGCTAATTTGGTGGCTACCTCTCTCCCCTTCTTGGCTTCACTCCCTTCACCCGCATTAAAACTTAATGCTACCCCCATGTATTAAACAAATTAAGAATTTCAGCCCGAAACATCCATCGTTGTGGGCTTCATATGTAGTTACTTTTATTTCATAAAACATATCATAATTTTCAGGTTTTTTTATTTATGCTTGTGACGCGAGCGGGGGTTGGTGATTAGATAGTGAATTGCCCGGTGCGCCAGCCCGTTATTGGAGAACGGGCACTCAGTCGGTAGATTCTTCTCTCGCAGGGCCGCGTGGCCGACGGCCGTGGCGTTACTTACGTGATCACCCCACTCGACGTCTGATTGGTTGTTGCGCAGAGGAATCTTATGGCGTTCCTCACGC